>JACBKR010006210.1:0-14060 GCA_014218235.1 Colocasia esculenta | reverse complement strand
CAAATGGGTGCATGTCATAACTTCTGTATGGGGCGTAGTGGTGGTGATGGTTGTGCTGGCGGTGGCGCCACCATTCCCAATTGTTGCATGGGCTTTCTACATAGCCTTAGCTTTTGATTTACTTGTATTACCATTTCTAGGGTTTGCGATGAGGTTGCCCCTATATTTGGGCTTTCAACAGGTCGACCCTGATCCAGAGGGACCAAGTGATTTGATGTAGTGGCAATGTTCGCAGCCGCCATGCCTCCTTCATTCTGAGGTGGCAAGTCCATTACCACATTTACCCTGTCAAGTCAGGCTCGAGTTTGCTCCCTTCTGCGATTAGATATCATGGGATGCTGCTCTATATTTGAGGTTTCTGCCTGGTCAGCTGTTGTAGGCAGGTTTTGGGTGTTGATGTTAGAGCATAGCATGTGTATATCCGCATGCCTTCATCAGTGATCTGCACTGTTCTTCTCTTCTTCTGCCTAGGGCGTACAATGGCGCCTAGGCGTTGGAAAACCGATCTTTTAGGAATATCATCGTCCCTCTTGCGTTCTCTGCAGATCAACAGGCAAAGAAGGGGTGCATTCTTTGGTCCGAGACTCTTGGGAAGACTCCCTTTGTCTCTCTGGGACCCTTCTTCTGAAAGTTTGCCATTTCCCCTACTAGAGACTCCAGGGCCCTTGTCCTTCGGAGTTCTTGGGCTTCTTCTTTAGTGACCCACACCCGTTTAACACGAGGCAGACTATATATCTCATCCTTTTCAACATTGACTTTGTATTTCTTGAAGCTAAATTGGTTAAACTTGTTGTTCTTGGTTTCAGTCTTCGTCCATTGCTTCTCATATTTTTCACCTTGAAACTTGACTTGTCTTGCCGCACTTTAGGCAGTATGCCGAAACTGTTCTTTACCGGTACAGTAGCTACATGCCGCTCTGGTACTATCAAGGTCTTACTTCTGTCCAGGCGGATCGGAGATCGCCAACCAAGATAGTCTGCCAGAACTTGAGAAGCCACGTGTCGTGGGCTTTCTCTTAGGCTTGCGTCTTGTATTCTTTCAAGTAGTTGAAGTGTTGGCAAAGTTGACATAAGTTGTGAACAACTGTAGCAAGTTAGCCTCATGAGCTTGAGGCTCTCTTTTGCTAGCTTTGCTTCCTAGGTCTTGGCAGCAGTAGGTTGCACGGCCGGTATCACGCCGAAAATATGGAGACTCTACCACTGGAGGGAAATCCCCAAACCTGGTTGGCGTAGTGAGGTAGTCATTCTTTATGTGGTCCTGCACTACGAGTGGATCGAAGACCACCCCAGAGTATGGGTTGCAGCCGCCATTGCAGACTTATGACTTGTATTAAAAATTATAATGTGAGTACATCTTATTGTTAGGGTGTTGTCTAATGGAGAGATGAAGGGAAGGGGGAGTCCCCAGTGGAGTCGCCATCTCTGTGAGAACCATTTGTTAACCATTATATCTTTATTATTATTATTTATTATTTATTTACATGGACATAGTTGTTGAACTTCGAAAAAATGTCGAGATTTAAACAAAGGCCAGGCAATAAACTCGCCCGAAAAAGTGCAGTTTTGGGAGAAATCTCCGAACTTGTTCAAATCGAACACCTGAGATAAACGGGTTCGAATGCATTTAATTCCGATTTAATTCGGATAATATGTTAAATGTGATGTCCGACAACCCGGCAGGCCGAGCTACCCCTCTACCAGGCAAGGTCAATATCAGTCCCGGTTCGACGTGATACACGCATCGTGCACGTGTGTTGGAACGCGGAATTATCTCCTTTTAAAATAAAGGTCGTAGCTTCCGATGCTTTCACCTCGGAGGCTTTGTATTTTCTTTTGCTGCGGGCGTGCCAGACTGCTTACAGGAAACAAAGAGAGTTTTTTTTGCGAGGTGCATTGGGTGTAGACCCTAGGGCCCTCAAATATTTCATTCATTTTCCGCGTGCGTCCGTATTTTCAGGTGATTGGAGTGGTCGTGTACTGGACCGTTCCCCACCCGGAGTCGGTGTTTCATTTACATCGAGTAAAAAACTCGAACACCTTCGATGCGATACGTTTGTTAAAAGACCTTATGCCAAGATTTAAAAGAATAAGATGATGAAATAAATTACCACATATATACTCAAATGTATTCATGACATTACATTTGTGCTCGCAAATGGGGTGTTTGTGCCTCTATTGGGGTTTACAGAGTATGTCATTTACATGCACGTCGACGACAGGGTGTTTATGCCACCGTCGGACTTTACACAATCGTGAGACTTACATGTGCGCTCATAACGGGGTGTTTGTACCTCCGTTAGGCGTTTACAGTACATCACGGTTACATTGGCATCAACAACGAGGTGTTTATGCCTTCGTCAGTTTTTCCCAACATGGTGTTTGCATTTACGTCGACGGGGTGTTTGTACCTCCGTCGGACGTTTATACAATTTGCCTCAACGTGTATCCCCTTAAAACACCGGAGGACTCATACATAAGACGTCAGGTACCGGATCTTGTATATTGACCTGCGGTCGCTCGACACAAACAGTGCACGGGATGGCTCGGCGTTGCTTGTGGAACAGACAGGGGGCTTCACAGGGGAGCTCGGTGAAATTCAAGAGGCCCGGGAGCTATCGCGGAGTGCGGGGACTTTCTCTCTCCGAGATGCGGGGTCTCTCCCTCTCAGGTATGCGCCTGTTTCCTGACTTTCTTGGACATCCCGGCCGTTTTCTGGCTTCATAGGACATTGCTGGCCATTTTCTGGCTTTCTCGGACATCCCGGCCGTTTTCTGGCTTTATGGGACATTCTTGTCATTTGGTGACATTTCCCAAGAACTCCCCTCGAGTCCGGCTCAAGTCACACCCAGAAGAGCGCACGCTACTTCATAGAAGCGACGTGGGTCCCGCTCCACCGGGTTGGACGAGAGGCGCGAACCGTCAGGCTATCTTTGCCATTTTCCGCGCCGCAAGGACGTATCTGCAATTTTCCGGGCAATAGGGGTACTCTGCAATTTATCCTTTATGGAGATATTTCTGCAATTTATCTTTCACGGGGATATTTCTGTAATTCTATCCTTCATGGGGACATTTCTGTAATTTTATCCTTGATGGGGACATTTCTGCAATTTTCTCAGAAGCAGGGGTATTCCTGCAAATTTCTGGCTGACAGGAGTATATGTGTACTTTTGATGTACACATACACAAACTTTATATCCCTGGGGGCTTTATGCAATTTCACAGAAGCTTGGGCCCGTGTACGGGGCATATGTGCAATTTCACACACATGCACAAATCTTCTCCTCCCCAGGAGGCCTTTGTATAATTTACAAACCGGGTCCCGCATTGGGGTCTTCATACGGAGAACAAACATGTCCCCTCCCTCCCAAAGGAGGGGGACTTCTCCTGAGGATCTACGCGAGAGAATTCTCGAGCGCCAGACGGCCTCGAGTTTAGCCGGGACGCGAGAGCGTCTCGCCAGCATGGGGGAGGAAAAAACCCTTCCTTCGAATGGAGGGTTGCCCCTCTATTTATAGGGGCGCTGGTAGGTGGTTTGGCGGAGGTCCGTGGTTTGGCGGGGGTCGACGTGCACGCCCGCCGAACTAGTGGGTCCCGTACACGGGAGCCCGGAGGCCCGCCGAATCAGCTGGAAGAACCACACACCAGTAGACAGGCCCACCAAACCAGTGGACTGGTCTGGCGGGGGGCTGCCTGGCCCGGCGGGGGTGGCCCCTGCCCGGTCTAGCAGGGGTGGCACCCCTGCCTGGTCTGGCGGGGGTGGCTCCCTGCTTAGTCTGCCCCCCCCCCCGGCTGGTATGGCGGGGGTGCGCCCACGCCTGGTCTGGCGGGGGTGCACCCCGCCTGGTCTAGCGGGGGTGGCCCCTGCCTGGTCTGGCGGGGTGCCCCCTGCGGGGGTGTCCCCTCTTGCCTGGTCTGGCGGGAGGTGCCCCCCCCCTGCCTGGGCATTTCCCAAGGAGCTTTGGGGGATTTCTGGGGTTTGTTGGTTGTTCACGGCACGTGCAGCGCACGTGCCCACGTGCATTCAATGAGCAGACGCGTGCGTTTTTGCCCGTTTCACATGCGTTTGACTCCGTTTTCAGAGGGCACGTGCATTTGACTTTTCCGGGCCCATCCGCGTCAGGCACGGTCTTGAACGCGAGTCCGGACATCGAGTTTCGGCTGTCCGGGGTACGTACTTCTACCATCGATGGGCCTTTTGAACGTCATACTCCGGATTGTTCCTAGTTGACACGAGGACTCAAACCCGTTTATCTCAGGTGTCGAGGTGGAAGGCCGGGGTTTATTCCGGACTTTTGTGGCTTTCCGGGCGAATTTGCTGCCCGGGGCTTGTTAAATCCCGATATTTTTTCAGGTTCAACAACGTGTCCGGGCGGATAAAGCAACCCGACGCTCGAAGACAGAAACAAACATGGCTTCAAACGGCTCTACAAACAAACTTCGGACGGCATCAAACGGGCAAGAAAGAGCCCGGGGGCTCACCTTTATACCATGGGCCAGCCGAACCACCCCCCACGGGGTGGTTCTTGTACAAAACACCCCCCACGGGGGTGTTTGTGCACTGAACCACCCTTTGCGGGGGTGGTTCATGCGCTGGAGTACCCCCTGCGGGTTGGTTCCCGTGCAGGGATCCCCCTGCGTGGTAGGTCTGTGCAGGAACCACCCCGCAGAGGGTTCCTACGCAGGGACCCCCCTCCCCCCAACGGGGTGGTTCCTATGCAGAACACCCGCAGGAGTGTTCTGGCGCAGGAACCGCCCGCCCTCGCAAGGGGGTTTCCCTTATCGCTGGGCCACGCAGGGGCTTCCCCTGCCGCAGCACCCCCCTACGGGGGTCTCTTCCAATGCGCACCCCCCCCTAGGGGGGGTTTTAGCGTGAATGCCCCAAGGGGCCGCAGGGCACCCCTTTGGCCCCTCAAATCCTATAAATATAGAGTAAAGGCCACGAAGGAGGGGATCTGATCGGAGCTTTTGAGAAGGAGCTTTTAAAGGAGGGGATCTGATCGGAGCTTTTCAAAAGGAGCTTTTGAAGAAGGGGATCTTTGGATCAATCTTTTGGAGCTTGTCTTGAACCTGAGAGCTGGGAGAAGAGGGAGAAAGGTACCTCTTGTTGTCTTCTATACACAAGCGGTGAATTGTCCTCTGCCCGTGCTCTGGTGAAAGATGTTAGTGAAAAGAAAGCACTACAGGTCTACATATATATTGATCGTGCTACTTTTGTAAAAATCCTCCCTTTGAGCTGGCCGCCCCCTCCTTTTATAGGGAATGGGGAAAGACCCGGTCATTTAAAGACCCCGTCCTGGTCATTTGCTTGGCTTTTTACATGTTCCCCCTTATTTTCCTTTTCTTTTTACCCCTTTCTTTTTTCTTTTGTGTTTGTGCCCTTTAGGGCATCGGGGGAGAGGGAAGAGAGAGGGGTGAGAGCTGCGGCCTGCTCTCTCTCTCTTCTCTACTCGGCCCGTGTGGGAAGAAGCAGCAACAGCAGTTGGAGGAGGCAATGCCAGCGGCAGCAGCGCTAGCAACGGCCAAGGGGCGTAGCGGTGGCGATTGCTTGGGGCGCCGGCTACAGCAACGGCGGCGGCAGTAGTTTGGGATGTCGGCGGCAGCAGGGGAAGCTACTGGAGGCACCGGCGGGGTGGCAGCCTGAGGTGCCGGCGGCCACTCCAAAAGCGCGGCCGAAGCGGCAGCAATAGGGAAAACCCCCACCCCCCCCCGCTTTTTTTTTCTTTCTTTTTTTCTCTTCTATCTTCTTTCTTTGGGCAAAAACCGGTGCAACAAAGCTCTACCTGGATATCCGATATAGGATTCATGTCCATAAGGCCCTCCCCCTCTCAGACATGGTAAGCAATCTCGCGAAATTCTCGCGAGAATATCGGTCTCGGCCCCTTCCCGAGAAACGAGAAGGTCGAGATGAGTCAGGTAGGGTTTCAGGATCTCTTCAGGCATGGTTGTGAGGATCTCTTCAGGCAGGGTTGTCAGGATCCCCTTATTTACCTGAATTATACTAACATTTACTTAAGATATTATATGTAAATAAGGAAGTACCCCCCATTTGAATCCAATAAAAATATCAAAAAAATCATATCTCTTACCAATAAAAAGTCAACTCTCCCATCGAAGAAGAAAATCGTGATTTTGGTGATTTTAGCGAAATGCTAACTTTCTAATCTCTCATAATTTAGCCTATCTAAAAATTTGATAATTCAAATAAACACACGGAACAATAAAAATTCAAAGTCCGGTAAAAAAAGTCAAACGTGTATGTGACTTTTCCAAGGGAGCCACTCTTCTACTGACAGCACTTAGTCTGCTGAGACCTCTCAAGATTTGGTCAAACATAAACTATCATCACCCAAACTCATGAGAATTCACTTTCTAGTTTCTTATTTATTTATCTATATTATATTAAATATATATATAATAATCCTATGCGAATCAAACCAATTCCATACGAATCGAATCGAATCAAGGCGAACCTGATTCGGTCCAAATCGCCGCTCTAGCAAACCATGATGTGAATCTATGTCATCCATAGTTGAAACTAGGAATGTATGCAATTATCTATGTTCTTAAGGAATATCTATGTGAACCTATGTGATCCACACTTTTATGTTATCCTGATCTCCCGAGATCTTACCGAGATCTCTTCGAGATTTCTTCTCTTTGACCCTCTGGAGACGAAGCCGAGATCCGATATGGCAAACCTTACTCGCAGCTAAGATGGGTCGTGGAATTGAACAGGGAGGAGGCGAAAACACTAGAATGACTCTGGCCCCTGGATCATGGAATACAAGATCGGACCGGCCCAGGAATCGGCCAGGGCCGATCCGATCCAAATCGGCCGGAATCGCCTAGATTGGCCATGGTCGATCCAGAATTGGTCAATCCCGATCCGGATCGACCGATTCTACCTTCCATGCCCTAGCTTTAATACCATGTAGGAAACCCGCAAAGCCTCGGTGTTGAGGTTCTAAGGCCCAAGACATATAAGCACAAGAGCTCCACCTGGATATCCAATATGGGATTAATGTCCATACAGCTCTCCTCTAACAGGTGTTTCAGTCAAGTAACTGCACTATTTCTTGGGACATCTAGCCATTGTAACCAGTAATATGGAAGACTGGGATGTTCAGTTTGCATTTCACAGCCGTATATCATTTGTCAAGCAGTCCAGGATTTTGGGAGCCATCGTACAAATATGTAAATAAGGCCAAGTCAGAATAGTTCCAGAAGTCAAATCCATTTCTGATGGAACATGTGGGGAAGGGTGTCACAAACTTCTTCTGGGGAAGAACTGTGATAAAAGCATTTCCTTTATCACATGTCCATCACCCTTAGTTGGAGTGTATATTTGCATTCTCAGTTAAGTGGGACAAGGATGGTAAAAAAATTATTACTCTCCCTCAATAACCTCATTCTGTGAACCATGGTAGATGATCATCATCATACAATCATCAACATCATATGGGGATAAACATCGTAAGCACCATATGATGAATATGCTTGAACATTGTTGGAACGCAGAAATTTATTTCCTCGTCGTTTTGGCGACGATTTTGGTATCTATATATATACACACGTGTGCGGGTATATATTGGATAAAAATATGCGTGCATGTGTATCTATGCATGGGCGTGCCAAACTGTTTAAGAAAACAGACAAAATTGATATTTATGAGGTGCATAAGGTTATAGACCCTAAGCCCTCAAACATTATATGTATATATTCCGCACGCGTCTGTTTTATCAAGCGATTGGAGTGATCATGTACTAGACCATTCCCCACCGACTGGAGTCGGTGTTTCATTTACATCGAGTGAAAACTCGAAGACCTTTGATACGATACGTTTATTTAAAAGACCTTGCCGATTAGGGGTTATGAATGGTATTTGGACATCCACAATTCACATCTACCAATATTTTTGTGCACTTGCATTTATAAACTTAACGGGGTATATATGCCGCCATTAAGTGTTTACAAAGATAACATTATGCCTTCACACGTGTTATTTCAAAACACGGTAAGGACTTTTTTACAAAAGAAACATGGCCAATATATAGACCTGCAGTGTCTTGTCCTTTTCGACGATCTTTCACCACCGGAGCACTGGCGGAGGACGAGCCAGCAAGGAGAGGTACTTCTCCCCCCATTCTTCTTCTCCTTGTGCACTTTCTCTCTCTTCTCCCTTCTAATCTCTACCTCTTTTGGCCGATCGGATGGGATGGGATGTGTCTTCTTCGAACCCATTTATCTCAGGTGTTCGAAGTGGACAAACCTGGGGTTTTTTTGTTGTATCTTGACCTCCCGAGGCTTTTTGGTCTTACAAGGGTTTCTACCATTATTTGACAATCTCAAGACTTGGAGTGGCTTGCCATAAGTCGGGCCTAGCCGGGCCGTGCAAACGGCATGAGCCAGGCCTCTCAGTCACTTCTTGACTTTTTCGAATAGTTCTGAGTATTTCTGTCATGATTGACTTTCCCGAATACTCCGGCCATTTATCGGCTTGTTTGGACTTCTCTGCCATTTGTTGACGTTTTCGAGAACTCCCAATGTGTTCAGCCTTAAGTCACTTCCAAGAGAGTGCACGCCGCTTCATAGAAGTGGCGTGGGTCCCGCTCCACCGGGTTGGACAAAAGACGTGAACCTTTAGATGGTTTCTGCCATTTTCTCCGTCACAGGGACGTATCTTCAATTTTCTAGACAGTAGGAGTATTCCTGCAATTTTTCATAACAGCAGGGGTATTCTTGCAATTTTCCATAACAACAGGGATATTCCTGCAATTTTCGGACAACAGGGGTATTCCTGCAATTTTCCAATCAGCAGGGGCATTCCTGTAATTTTTTGGACACCAGGGGTATTCCTGCGATTTCCAATCAGCAGGGGCATTCCTGTAATTTTTTGGACACCAGGGGTATTCCTGCGATTTTTCCATGGATAGGGTATATGTGTAATTTAATACGCACATGTACAAACTTTATGTCCTCAGGGGCCTGTGTGTAATTTTGCACAAGTCATGCCCACATGGGAGTCTTCATATTTTGAAGAACAAACATCCCCAGAGGCCGGAGGGAGCTTCATCTCCCCCAAAGGAGGGGGTCTTCAAGCCGGACTTTCTCTCCAAACCGAAATCTCCTCACCAGAAGAAGTCTCCCCTTTTATTTTCTGCCTCTTCCCTTTCTCCTGACCCTTGGCCTCCTATTTATAGAGGTGGAGGGGCCAAGGGAGGAGTCCCACGGCCAACTTTGGCCTCTTGGCGCGAAAACACCCCCGTGGGGGGGGGGGGGGGGGGGTGTTTTTTGAAGAAAACCCCCCTGTGGGAGGGGTCTACTGGGCGCCTGAACCCCCCCTGTGCCCAGCAACCCTCCCGTGGGGATTGCGCTCTGCAGAACACCCCCCCCCCCCATGCTCAGAAACCCCCTGTGGGGGTTCTGTACGCAGAAACCCCCCCATGGACATGGATGGCAAAGTCGGCCGATCCGAGTCGAAATCGACTGACTAGGGTCGGAGTCAGCCTATGGCGACCCGGGGGGGGGGGGGATGACGACCCACCCACGACGTAAGGTGGGATCGGAGTGGATCGAGCAAAATCGGACGGAATCAGACTGGATCGGGCCGATTCCACCTCGATTACATCTGAGCTTAATTCCCTCAGGTTACCTTAACTACGTCTGATCCCCTCCACTTACCTTATTTACCTCATCATCATTTAAGTAGATGTTATATTTGTAGTTTCATTTACTTAAGATATTACACGTAAATAAAGAAGTACCTTCTATTTGAATCCAATAAAAATATTAGAAAAATCATCTCTCTTATAAATAAAAAGTCAACTCTCCCATCCAAGAAGAAAATCGCGATTCAGTGGTTCTATCAAAATAGCAACTTTCTAATCTTTCGTAAGTTGACATATCTAAAAATTCATAATTCAAATAAACCCAATAGAATACTAAAAGTCTAAAGTCGGTAAAAAATGTCAAATGTGTATATGACTTCTCCAAGAGAGTCACTCTCCTACTGTCAGTATTTAGTCTGTTTGAGACCTCTCAAGATTTGGTCAAGCCTAAACTATCATCACCTAAACTCACGAGAACTTTCACTTTCTAATTGAAAAGAAACTAGAAAGTGAATTCTCATGAGTTTGGGTGATGATAGTTTAGTTTGACAAAATCCTGAGAGATCTCAAGCAGACTAAGTGCTGTCAGTAGGAGAGTGACTCATATGGAGAAGTCATATGCACGTTTGACTTTTTTTACCCGACTTTAGACTTTTAGTATTCTATTGGGTTTATTTGAATTATGAAATTTTTAGATATGTCAAATTATGAAAGATTAGAAAGTCGCTATTTTTATAGAACCACCGAAATCGTGATTTTCTTCTTGGATGGGAGAGTTGACTTTTCATTTGTAGAGATATGATTTTCTAATATTTTTATTGGATTCAACTGGGAGGTACTTCCTTGTTTACATGTAATATCTTAAGTAAATGAAACTACAATATGTGCAACTACACTATGGATATACCTAAATGTTCAATATTATATATTTTTTAAGAATTTTCTCTGATTTTTTTTTCTTCATTTTTAACTTGGCCGATCCAGAATCGACCAGATTCCCATGGAATCGTGCGGATCCTGCGATCCAACCCGACTCAGATCGGGGTCGCTGGGTCTGATCCAGCACCCCAATCCGACTCTGCCATCCATGCCCGTGGGGGGTTTGTTCTGCAGAAACCAGCAACCCCCCCCCGGTGGAGGTTGTGGAGATTTTTTTTTTTGTTTCATAAACATCATCACAATAAGGCCATATGAAAGTCTTTTGCAAGCTTAGAAGAATAGTTCACATGCATCCTCCTGAATTGCTCCTCATTGTTCTCTCAAATGACCCATGAAGTCAGTACATGCAAAGATGGATGCAAGAGGATGAAATTTACAAGCCAGTGGAGTTTAACCTCACCATCAACAATCTGCCCATGGGAGTTTCGGCCCCCTGGCACCTGCAGCAACCAAGCAGTGGGTTTTGTAGTGACTCAGTTGTACAGGAGAGGGCTACCAATTTAGGAAAGAGCTACTAGCCAGGAGACCAATGTGGAGCCGCAACAGAGTGGAGCTACCAGTGTGGGTAGGGACTAGAGCAGAGATGAATAAAAACAATCCCATATCAGACAATGGGAAAAGTTACCATTCTATACACATAAAAACATGATCATAACTTATGAGGTGGTTTTTGGGGATAAATAGTGCAGGCTCAGCCCAGAGCCGACAATACCTCATGATGGTTAAATCAGGTTGTGGCAGTTTGATCCCCCCAATGGTCATAAATCATTTTTCCTCTTTCCTTTTCTTTTCTGTTCAATACCCCCCTACTGGCAGCAAGCAGTGGGGATGGGGAGAGGTCCACACCTTCCCTCACTGACTGTGCTTAGCTGTGAGGGTATCACAAAGCTCGCACAGCCCACTGGTGCTAGTGGGCTTTGTGATGGGGCCTGTGTGTAAGTCTAACACAATGGTTCAGGTTCAGCCATTATTAGTGTTTAATGCCACTGGTTCAAATCTCTCTCTCTCTCTCTCTCTCTCTCTCTCTCTCTCTCTCTCGCCCACCCCTAATGTTTCTTTTTTTCTAGAAAAAGTTAGGGCCAAGGTTTGCCGATCGGAATCGGGAGGCGAATCGGATTTTTCTTGATCCGATTCGATCCCCCCGAATCGACCCGAATCGATCCGAATCGGATCGATTCTCATGGGTATAATATATATTATATATAAATGTATCATATATATGATATTATAATGTATCATATATATTACTAATATGATATAATAATATTATATATATGAGGCGAATCGGACCGAATCGATGGAATCGAGAATCGGGTTTTCATGATTCACCCCGATTCAGGAGAATCGGGCCGATCCGATTCGATCCGCCAAACCATGGTTAGGGCCAAGTATGATGTATCTGACAAAGGAATTAGAAAGAGAAAACAGAGAGCAAAGCTTAGATGGTGTGAATCTATGTTATCAAAGGCCACTGAGGCCGTCACCGAGGCCATGAGACCAGGCAAGGCGACCCCAAGTCACCTCACTCAGGCCATTTTCACCTACGCAAGCATAGCCCTCAGTCACCACGTTCTTTGCCCTTGTGTGGCCCACTAATTGGCCCACAAAGATACCCATTTATGCTAGTAATGTTCACTTTCTCTTATCATTTAGTATTTTCTATGTATAAGTGTGATTTTGTTTACTTGCAATTTAGTTTGTTAAACTTTACATATAGGAATGAATGGACTTCATGAGTCACACGGTAATTTGGCACATAGGAATGGATAATTTTATGAAAATATTTGTTGTAAGCATCCATTTATATTCATATTTCTGAACTATATATATATTTAAGTGATATATATATATATATATTCATATTCTGAACTATATATTATTCAATAATATATCACATCAATCACGCGATGTCACCTCAGCCCAGGTTTGCAACTTAGGGCCTGGAAATTCTATGAATAGTGCCCCCCGAGCTGAAGAATTGGTAGATGGTTCAAGGTCGAGGAAAGCTGAAGCTGTTCATTGCTGGCTTGATCGTTGGCTCATTTGTCAGTTCGTGTTAAGGGTATGAAATTACATAAATACCCCTGGGTTTTTACATTTATACGCCCGTGACTCAGATGACGCTCATTATGTAACGTCTGTATGTCTCTTTGATGGCGGCAATATCTAACTCTCAGAAGTTACAAAAATGTCTCTCCTTGCAGACCGGAAATGTTCAAGTCCTGTAAAATTGCAGTTATACCCTGCATCTTTTTAAAATTGTGGCTATGCCCCAGTACTCCATGTTAGTGCAGAATCCTACTTTGTACAGTCGAAAATATGCAGACCACCCTTTGTACTTGTATCATTGATTAATAAAATGGAATTTTTCCTATACATCTACATGCCTTGTGGTCGATGTCTCAAACTACACATAAACCCCTATAATCCAAAACATATCCAAAGATTCCAAACTACCTTCAAACCTTCCAGAAATTGCCTCAGTGCTCCCAAAGGTCAAGAAACACGATAAAACTTCCTGTCAGCCCAGTACTTGTACCAAGTCCCTCTGGCCTATCCAAATTACCATATACCCTTGCAATCCAAAACATGGTCAAATGACCTCTGAATTTTCCGGAAATGGCCTCAGAGCCCTCGAAAGTCAGGGATTGCATCAAAACCCTTTTCTGACCTAAAACTTGTATCAAGGCCCTTGGCCTAGTCTAAATTACCAAAATACTCCTAGAGTCTATAAATTGCCAAAATACCCCTGGAGTCCAGAAACCATAAACACCCCTAAAAATGCCTACAGCTCTTACTTATTACGCCTATATTCTCCGGATTACAGGGTTTTGCCCAATCCAATGTGGCCTTTGATGAAACCCTAGTTTCGTCAATCTTTGGTGATGAATAGCAACCCGTAGTGAGCCATGCAAATGAGCCTGCCTTAGGGTCTGTTTGTTTGAGCGGAAAACTCGTGTTAGGAAAAAGATTTCGGGAAAACTTTATTTTTCAAGTTGTTTGGTAATGTTGAAAAATAAAATCTGAATCTCACAAATCCCGGAAATTGGCATCCGCGGCAAAACCGCGGATGCCATTTTCCAAGCAGAGTTGCTACAGTTGACAATTTACGTACTATTCACGTAAATTGTGTTTTTATTTTTTTTCCACTTATTTAAATAGTATTTGTCAAATTTAATTATTTCTCAATAGTTAATTTATTTTTTACTTTTTTATTAAAATATTTAGAATATTATTCATTCAAATTATATTTTATTTTTTTCTCCAACTTTAAATTATATTTGTCAAAATTACTTATTTTTCATTAGTTATTTTATTTTATTTTATTTTTAAAAATATTAAAAATAAAATAAAATAAAATAAAAATGATGAATAGTGTTAGTACACAAGGAATATATGACTCTCTCTCATTTGATTAGATCATAAGATCTCATCTCTCCATACAACTTTATATTTTCCTAACAAAAATAGACAATTACGTTTTCATTTTCACGAAAAAGTTATTATGTGGAAA
>JACBKR010006209.1:0-13967 GCA_014218235.1 Colocasia esculenta | reverse complement strand
ATTCAGAACATCTGGGATACCATAAACCCAATTACTAGTGTTTAAAATTCTTTTAAGAGTATTAACATGAGATTCTTTAGGATGAAATCTAGCACACAAACATACACTGAACATAATATCTGGTCTACTGGCAGTAAGATAGAGGAATACCCATCATACTCTATAGATCTTTTGATCTACCTTCTTGCCAAGTGGATCACTATCTAACTTAATTCCTGAGCTCATGGTGTTCCTAAGGCTTACACTTGTCAAAACCATATTAGAAAGTAAATCTGAAATGTATTTGGTTTGAAAAAGTGAGTACCTTCTGATGATCAGTCCATCTCCATATAAAATTTATTATGAATTATATATATGTATTTTAAGTGATTAAAAAAACCTTAAAAAATATTTTCTAACAACTTTTTCTGAAGTTTATCCACAGGAAATAACTCAAGCAAAATCTGTAAGTTGTCCACACACACTGTCATTTGAAGTTCAAAGTATAAATTTTGTCTAAGTATACATCGACTTCCATATAATAGCTCACAACGATTTCGTTGGTACATCGATTTCATATCACTTAAACATCGATTTCGTTGATACATTGATTTCATATCACTTAAACATCGATTTCGTTGGTACATCGATTTCATATCACTTAAACATCGATTTCGTTGGTACATCGAATTCATATCACTTGAACATCGATTTCGGTAAAACAACGATTTCATCATTGAAACATGATTTCATTATCGATTTCACTTAAATAATGATTTTATCATTGAAACAACGATTTCATGATCGATTTCACTTACAATGATTTCATCATCAAAACACGATTTGATCACTTAAATAACGATTTGGTCGCCACAACGATTTCCTTTCACTCAACAACGATTGGGTCGCTACAACGATTTCCTTTCACTCATACAACGACTTGGTCGCTACAACGATTGGTCGTTATAACAATTCTGTTTTCACTTAAACACGATTTGGTTGTTGCTACAACGATTCTGTTGATACATCGATTTCTGTAGAACAACGATTTCATCTCTACAACGACTTCATGTGAAACAATGATTTTACTTGAACAACGATTTCATCTGCACATCGATTTCTGTTAAATAACGACTTTGTACAGAACATCGATTTCATTTCATTAGAACATGGATTATGTTCACATCAACTTGATTTCATCATGGATTATGCGCACATCGACTCTCTCTTTCTGACTACAGCTCTCTCTTTTAATGATCACATTTAATACAGCTGTCAAACATTCTTGTTCAAATCATTTTTAAACATTCTTTAGTTCCATTCCACATGATATTCAAATGTATTTCAAATCTTTGTGGATTTCAAAGTTTTCCCGCGAAAGCATATTGTATCCCACATTGTCTAACATTTATTGTGACAGTACAAAACTCTGCACGATATATCTTTTAACAGAATGGCATTTCCCTTTTAGTGTATCTTCATACAACACAACTACTAATATTGACTGACAGTTTAGACAAAGATAAGTTGTCTATGTGTCAGTATTTATTGTGTGCAGAGTTTTCTGGAGGAAACACATGCCTCAAAGATAGACCTGTCAACCTGACAAGAGGATAGAAGATTCAGTCAATCTTTCCTCCTGAATGTATGCGTCTATCTGAGCATTAATGGCTGCAGGCTCACTAGCTCTTTACTTCAGACCAGACATCCCAACGTGCATGAAGATGTGAGACAACAGATATTTCAACGGATACTACAACGGTCAAATTATTTCAAACAAGATAAATAGAAGACTGGTGACTCCACAGACGATAGTTCGAATAGTTTTTTCCAAAAGAAAATCTTAGCCACCTGAAGAACAACGAGAGCCAGCTCCTCCATTCCATTTTTTCCATAGCTCTTAGCTCTCTGTGAAAATATTGCATCACTTTTGAGATCTTGCGTAGATCTGAGAGAGAGTTCATTTTGAGATAATTGTGTGTCTCTTAGTCTTCACCTCAGATCAAGCATTGTCTATAGGCTTGGTCTTGGGGCCTTTCTCTCATTAAACTCCTTTTTCTGTGAGCATTCCTCTTCGGGTGTGAAGAGAAGACCTGTTGCATCAGGTGGTGTGATTCCTCTTCTGGTAGAGAAGAGAAGGCCAGCTGCTGCTGAATGTGTAAGTGTCCTTAAGGGGGACTATACCCTTCCTTATTGGAATCCTAAGTGGTTTCTTGGGGACTGGACATAGGACTCCTTGGGATAGGAGATTCGAACCAGGATAAAATTTCCTGTTGTCTGTGTGATTGTTCTCTTTGTTTTGATTAACACTAACTCTAACTATCGATCTTAGTGTTGTCTGTCAAGTTTGTTTATTTATAGGAATTTTAGAAGAAGAATTTTTAGTAATCCATTCAACCCCCCTCTGGGCTTGCTATCTGGGCAACAAGTGGTATCAGAGCCAAGTCTCTTGAGTAAGAAGATCTCATGATCTTAAGAGCAAAGATAAATGGCAGCTCAAGGATATGCAGAAGGTAAGTCTGTTAACAGACCTCCTTTATTCGACGGTGAAGATTACAACTACTGGAAGACTCGGATGGAGTTCTTCCTTCAAGGTCTCGATTTCCAACTTTGGTCAATTGTTGAAGAAGGAGACCTCCTGGTCACAAATAGTAAAGACAAATGGACAGATGAAGACAAGAAGAAAATATCCCTAAACAGCAAAGCTAAGAGTATACTGTGTTGTGCGCTCAGTAAGAAAGAATTCAATAGGATTTCAGCATGCAAGTCAGCTATGGAAATGTGGGAAAAGCTCAGACTCACATATGAAGGAACTGACAAGGTAAAGGAGACACAAATAGATATTCTTGTGGCACAATATGAAAGATTTCAAATGCAGTCTGGAGAATCCATCTCTCAAATGTACAGTAGATTCACAGACATCACCAACGGCCTGGTTGGGCTTGGAAAAACTTATGAAATCGGTGACATGGTAAGAAAAATACTAAGATCCCTACCAACCTCATGGACTCCAAAGGTTACAGCTATAGAAGCCAACGATCTAAGGAGAATGTCTCTTGAAAAGCTCATTGGGTCTTTGATGGCTCATGAGATAAACATGGAAAGGCTGGGAGAATCCTCCAACAAGAAGAAGCACAACAATGCTCTCAAGGCCACAGAAGACACATCTGATGGCGAATCAGAAAGTGACAAAAGCAATGAGAGCAGTGAAGATGAGAAGCTTTCTCTCCAGAAGACTACAACGCATATTAGCTAAAAAGAAATACCAGTCAGAAAGAAGATACTTCAAGAAAGGTAGAGACTTTAAAAGATCTGAGGTAAAGATGTTAAGAGATCAGAACTGATATGCTACGAGTGCAAGAAGCCTGGACACATCAAAGCCGAGTGTCCAAAATTAAAGAAAACTGAGTTCAAGAAGAAGGACAATACAAAGAAATTCAAAAGATACAAGAAGAAAGCCATGGCCGCTGCATGGAACAACGAAAGTGATTCTGACAGTGAGTCAAGCTCCAATGAAGAAGAAGAAGAAGAAAAGGCCAACCTGGCCTTCATGGCAAATGTTGATGATAATGTAACTTCCGACTCATCCTTTACTTCTTACAATGAATCAGATTTAGATAGTTTAGAAGATACTTTTAACAAATTATACATTAAATATAAAGATGTCTGTAAATTGTTAAAAATAACTAAGAAAACTATGCATGTCTCGAAATAACTAACTCAGATCTAAAATCTAAAATGAATAGTTAGAAAAACAAAATTTAAATTAAAAAGAAGAAATGAACTATTATGTGAAGATAAAAAGAATAAAAATGAAAATATATCAAACTTAGAAAGTCAGGAAACTATAATCAAACTTAAGAGTGAAATTAACACACTAACAAAAGATAATGAATATTTAATGGCCACAGTTGAAAATTTTGCTAATGGAAAATCCTCTTTAATATTAAAGGAGCAAGAAGATCAGGTAGGGAAAAGTATGGCTTAGGATACACTCCACCAGACAATGAAGAAACTATAATTCATCCTAAAATTTATCCACTTCCAAATTCATGGCTGAACAAAATCCTAATTATAAAGTAAATAAAAATAAGAACCATAAGCCAAATATGATAATAAACAATATTCCTTGCTGCACACACTGTAACAAATTAGGTCACACTAAAGTAACATGTACAACCAAACACTTAAAATGGATTCCCAAAAGAAACTGTGAAGAAGCTAACCAATCAGGACCCAAAAGAATTTGGGTACCTAAATCTCATTGATCTATTGTAGGGAAGCCTTAGAGCATCAAAGTGGTACCTGACAGTGGGTGCTCAAGTCATATGACAGGTAACAAGAAACTGTTCTCTCATATCAAAAGTGAAGAAGGTACAATAACTTATGGCGATAATGACAAAGGATCAGTGATTGGTTGCGGATCCATTGGAAACCAAGATAGAATTCTGATAGAAGATGTACTATGCGTCAAGGGACTGAAGCACAACTAATCAGCATTAGTCAGCTGTGCGACAAGGGTCACCAGATCAAGTTTGAAGAATCTAAGTGTTTGATCATCAAGGATGGTGCAACTGTCTTCGAAGCCAGCAGAGAAAAGAATCTGTATGTACTGCATCTAGAAGAATTGAAAGATCAAGACATTTTTCTAGCAGCAAGTAAAGAGCAAAACGCTGAACTATGGCACAGAAGGTTAGGTCACTGCAACTTGGATGGAATAAGAAAACTTATCAAACATAATCTAGTGGAAGGTTTGTCGAAGATAAACTCAAGACTGGAAAGCATTTTTGAACCATGTGCAAAAGGGAAGCATGCAAAATCCTCCTTCAAATCAAAGACAGTAGTCACTACCTCCAAACCACTAGAACTGCTACATATGGATCTGTTTGGACCATGAGAACTACCAGCTGGGAGGAAAGAACTTTGGATTTGTCATAGTTGATGATTATTCAAGATTTACATGGGTATCCTTTTTAGTGCATAAGATGACACATTTGAAAGTTTTGTGAAATTCAGTAAGGTAGTTCAAAAGGATAAGAAACTCAGCATCATCAGTATTCGTTCAGATCATGGAGGAGAATTCCAAAACGACAGATTTGCAGAATTTTGTAATGATCAAGGTATAGAACACAATTTCTCACACCTAGAACTCCACAGCAAAATGGAGTAGCTGGAAGGAAGAATAGAACCTTGTTGGATATGGCTAGGACCATGCTATCTGAATATAACCTTCCAAGATATTTCTGGGCAGAAGCCATAAATACAACATGCTATATTATAAATAGAGTCATGATCAGGCCAATCCTGAAGAAGACTGCATATGTGCTGTACAAGCAGAGGAAGCCCAAGGTCAGCCATCTCAGAACGTTTGGATGTCCATGCTTCATTCACAACAATGGTAAGAGAGACATAGGTAAGCTGGATCCTAAATCCGATGAAGGGATCTTTATGGGGTACACTTCTAAACCCAAAGGCTATAGAGTTTTTAATAAAAGAAGTTTATTGATTGAACAAACTGTTCATATTATTTTTGATGAATCTAATCCTTCCTTGAGAAAGGAATATGTAAGTGATGATGAAGACACATATAGTCTTACCCAGAAGCTGAAGGAATCTACCATCAAGGATGGTGAAGATCCACCCTTGGAAGAACTACAACAAAAGGACATTATCCATGATGATCTTCCAAAGGAATGGAGGTACAAAAAGGATCACCCTATTGATAACATCATTGGAGATCCATCAATTGAGGTAAGAACAAGAGGTAATGTTATTCCTTGTGATTATTTAGCATTTGTATCTCAAATTGAGCCGAAGACAGTCAATGAAGCACTGTCTGATGAATCTTAGATTTTAGCCATGCAAGATGAACTTAATCAGTTCAGGAGAAATCAAGTTTGGTCCCTTATTCCGAGACCATCAGATCATCCTGTGATTGGCACCAAATGGGTGTTCAGGAACAAATTGGATGAAGCTGGTGTTATCACTAGAAACAAGGCTAGACTGGTTGCTCAAGACTATTCCCAAGAGGAAGACATAGATTTCGATGAAACCTATGTACCAGTGGCTAGACTAGAGGCTATTTGAATTTTACTTGCTTATGCATATGCATTGGATTTAAAACTTTTTCAAATGGATGTAAAATCTATTTTTTTAAATGGTTTTATAAAGGAGGAAGTCTATGTGGAACAACCTCCTAGTTTTGATGATTTAGATTTTCCAAATCATGTTTTTAAACTACATAAAGTATTATATAGTTTAAAACAAGCACCTAGAGCATGGTATGAAAGACTTAGTGCATTATTATTAAATCATGGCTTTATTAGAGGACAGGTAGATAGCACACTGTTTATTAAATCAAAAGTCAAAAATGTATTACTTGTGCAAATTTATGTAGATGATATTATATTTTGATCTATTGATGAATCCTTGTGCAAGTACTTTGAGAAGCTCATGTAGGGAGAATTTGAAATGAGCATGATGGGAGAGCTCAACTACTTCCTTGGATACAAATCAGGCAAAGCAATGAAGGTACATATATCTGTCAAGCAAAATACACCAAAGAATTGTTAAGAAATTCGGGTTTGACAATGCTAAACCACTGTCCACTCCAATGAGCACATCCACCAGGTTAGACAGTGATAAAGAAGGTAAGAAAGTTGATCAGAACTTTATAGAGGTATGATAGGGTAATTGGTTTATTTGATAGCTAGTAGGCCTGATATTTTATTTAGTGTATGTATGTGTGCAAGATATCAGTTGATCCTATGGAATCTCATTTAATATCTGTTAAAACGATTTTTAGATATTTAGCAAAACTCATGACCTAGGACTATGGTATCCTAAATCTTGTGAAACTAGTTTAGTTGGATATTCAGATGCTGACTATGCTGGATGTAAAGTAGATAGAAAAAGCACCAGTGGGGCTGTCAATTTCTTGCAGGATGCTTGATTTCGTGGTCTTCAAAGAAGCAAAATTCAGTAGCATTATCAACACTGAAGCCGAATATGTAGCTTTTGAAAGTTGTTGCACTCAACTCTTATGGATCAAACAACAGCTTGAAGACTATGGATTGCACATCAAGACCATCCCATTGCTGTGTGACAACACAAGTGTAATAAATCTCATGAAAAATCCAGTACAACACTCCAGGACGAAACATATAGAGGTCAGATATCATTTTATTAGAGATCATTATCTAATGGTAATATTAATATTTCATTTGTAGATACTCAGAATTAGTTAGCAGATATCTTTACAAAAGTCTTATCTGAAGAGTGATTTACGATTTAGTGAGAGTTAGTAAAGAATTTCTCTCTCTAGTTTCTAGAGAGAGAAACTCTGGTTTTCTTGTGTGCTCGGTTTCCTGCTAGGGGCTGCCGCCGGCCTTGGCCGGCGGTGTTTCTTCTGGCCTTTTCTATGGCGTCTCTAGCGAGAGGTGGGGTGGCAACGTAGGTTCAACCTGGTGAAGCTTCTTCTGCTGGGCGAAGGTCATACGCTCAAATTATTGCTGAATCAAATTCCCCGCCCTTGGTGCCCATTGGAATCAAACCACCGGTTTTACTGATGCGGGTGAGCCAGCAGTGCTTTTCTCCTGGGAAGAGGTTAGTAAATCCATTGCTACACTTAACTTGGCTGTCATAGTGAGATGTGCTTATGGTAGGAGCTCCATCCCTGAGTTCAAATCGTGTTTGTCCCAAAGACTGGGGATCAAAGCAGACTTCATTGTCAGTGTTTTAAACTCTCGCCATTGCTACTTCGGTTTGAGGTAGAGGAGGACTACTTGAAGGTTATTTTGAGGAGAAGTTTATACATCAAAGGGTTGCTCTACATATTTTTGAAGTGGGATGCCCACTTTGATTTCCACGTAGACCCAACAGTTATGCCCATTTGGATTGGCTTTCCAATGCTCCCTATTAATTTCTATGACTAAGATTTTCTAAAGTCCATTGCTAGAAATATAGGACAAGTCCTAAGAATACATGAACCAACATTGGCCCTTACTCAAACTCAGGAGGCGTTTGTCTGTGTTGAACTGGATATTGTGAAGGCTAGACACGAGAGGATATGGATTGGTTGTGGTTAGGATGGATTTTGGCAGAAAGTTAATTATTATAGAGTGCTGGATGTGTGTGCTTTTTGTAAGAAACTGGGGCATGCGGAAGCTGAATGCAATAAGAAGTTGAAGGATGCAGGAGTGGCGATTGGTCCTCAGACTTTGCAGAAAGATCAACAGTTGAAGGCTGGTGGCGCGGTGTCTAACTCTCAAGTCTGGCGGCAAAAAGAGGTTCCAACGTCTCAACCTCCTCTTGACCAGGTGCTACAACCGGAGAAGGAGCATAACCATCCTACCACGGTGTCGGAAGTTTCTTCTCTAAATGATAGGGAAGTGCCTGGCCCAATGCAGATCACGATGCAGAACATGTTGCATGGCATGCTTGGTTCAAGCTCGGAGGGAAGGCAAGATCTGGAAGGAGTTCCTGCTTGCATTCCCTCTAACCTGCAGGGATTCCAGGAAGAGGTTCAGGGTGTTCAGGATGTGGATATTTCTTTGCATGGACTGCATGACAGTCCTATTATGGTTACGTTGCAACCGCCGGCTGATGGGAGCGAACCAGGCAGGGGAGCTTCTCCGGTGATACCCGCCGTCGGAGAAGAAGAAGTATTTCCTAATCATGCAATTCCCGTTTCTAAACCTACAGATTCTGATCTCCAAAAAGTGGCTGATATAGCTAATATGGAAAACAAATTTATGCCGGTTATGGTTATAAAATCTAAGGAAGGGCAGAAGCCAACGGTGGGCACCAGGACTTGCTCCAAGGCTAAGGTAGCTGGGGTTTCTCTTCCGTTATTCCTCATCATGAACCCTTCCATCCTTTATTGGAATATCAGGGGCATTTCTAAAAATGCCTCTAGGCGTTCACTCAAGAGACACATAAAAAAATGGTGTGGATTTCCTAGCTATTGCAGAACCAATGGTTCCATGGATAGAGCAGATTCTGTACGTGCATATCTAGGCATGGATTTAGTTATTGGTAATAGTTGTGAAAATGCTAAATTATGGGTTCTTTAGCGGCACTTCCCTTTTCAAATGGTTCAATGTGATGATCAGTATATCACCATGTCTGCGGTTAAAGATGACAGGGCTCTTCTTTTTTATCACTGTCTTGTATGCTAACTGCCATGCAAATTCACGACGTCTCCTCTTTGATGAGCTGCAGACTTTTTCACTTATGTGGAAATACCTTGGTTAGTAGGGGGTGATTTTAACTGTGTCTCCTCCCCTTGGAGAAGTGGGGGGCTCTGCGGCTAACATTAACAGTATGATGGACTTTAACAATCATTTCTACTGCCTCTTTAATGGACATGGGTTCATCAGATCAAGTTTTACCTGGTCCAACAACCGCACTGGGCTTTCGTCCATCCGGGCCAGGTTGGACAGGTCTTATGCAACTCTCCCTATGGTGACGCTTTTTCTACTCTCCAAGTTCGACATCTTCCCATAGGCCCTTCGGATCATGCCCCCCTTCTTCTGTCCTTTCATGCTATAAACCGTCCACCGGCCAGATTCATATTTCAATCCATGTGGTGCTCTAATGACTCTTTCAAGCAAATAGTTAGATCTGCCTAGGACTCCCCAATCGGATGGCATTACAACCCATTTGTGGTTCTCCATCTGAAGCTTAAGGCAGTTAAAATGGCTTTGCGTAATTGGAATAAACATGTTTTTGGCAACATTGATGACAATCTCACCCAGGATGAAGACTTGGCCAGGGCTGCACAACAAGCTTTTGATTTGGATCCTTCTCCAGGGAATAGAACGACTTTGGGGATAGCTAATGCAAAGTTGAGAAAATCTATGAGTACTGTGGACCTATTTTGGGCTCAAAAAGCTAGAATGCAGTGGCTTGAAAATGGTGATCAAAACTCAACTTTTTATCATGCTGTCGTTAAAGGGAATAGAAGGCAGAGTTACATTCACAGGCTGAAGGTGGCAGGCGCTTGGTGTGAGGACCAGGAGGTCCTCAAGCAGAAGGCTGTTACTTTCTTTGAGAATCTACTCCATACTTCTGCCCATTCCATTGATGAATCTCTACTCCATGTCATTCCAAATATTGTTACTGAGGAGCAAAATTCTAGCCTTACTACTGTGCCTACCAAAGATGAGATCAAAGAGGCAGTCTGGAGTCTTTACGCCAACAGTGCCCCAGGTCCTGATGGTTCACTGGCCATTTTTATACTTCTTGCTGGGATATTATCCATGAGGAGGTTTCAGATGCGGTGATTGGTTTCTTTAATGGGTTCCCTTCGCCCAGAGGGGTCACTTCCTCCTTGATTGCTTTGATCCCAAAGACTGACAGCCCTTCCTCTTTTGGTGATTATAGACCGATCAGCTTGTGCAACTTCTGCTACAAAGTTGTGTCTAAAATTTTTTGTGAAAGACTGGTTAATATTTTACCCCAAATAATTTCAGAAGAGCAAGGTGCTTTCGTTAAAGGCAGATCAATCCTTGATAACATCTCCCTTGCTAGACAACTAGTGAAAGATATCGGTAGGAAAGTCAAAGGCCACAATGTGCGTTTCAAATTGGATATCAGGAAACTTATGATAGCGTGGAGTGGGATTTTCTCTTTGCGGTCCTCAGAAACTTTGGTTTTTCAAACATGTTTATTTCTATTGGAATGCTCATCAGTAATTACTGGTTTTCTATATTATTTAATGGCTCCCAGACATGCTACTTTCATTCCTCTAGAGGTCTTAGGCAAGGTGATCCTCTTGCCCTTGCCCTCTTCATCATTATGGAAGAAGCTCTCAGCCGAGGCATTAAAAGTCTAGTTCAAACCGGCTACCTTAATCCTTATGCGGGTCCCAGACGCAGCCAGTTGATATCTCACCTTCTGTATGCTGATGACACCCTTGTCTTCACCAATGGGGGGATCAATAATGTGAAAAGGTTGATGGATTTTCTTAATAGGTATTCCTCTTCCTCGGGTTAGTGCTTAAACTCTGCAAAAAGCACCTTCTTCATATCAGACAAGGCGCCAACTCAGGTGATCAACAGGATAAAAGCGGCTACTGGCTTTAGCAGGCAAACAGGTCCTCTTATTTACCTTGGAGTCCCCTTGCGTCCTGGAAGAGTTCTTGCTTCTAATTATAGCTCCTTACTTCAAAAAATTAATAGAAGAATGGCTTCCTGGAAACCCAGATTCATCTCTCAGGTTGGGAGAGTGACGCTCATCAATTCAGTGCTGGCGTCCATCCCGGTTTACTTGGCATCCTCCTCTACCATTCCCATTACAGTCATCAATTACATTGAAAAATGTTGTGCAACTTTCTTTGGAATGGTATAGATGGAATGGCTAGACGCCACTGGGTTGCTTGGTCCTTCATACAACGGCCCATTGCTAAAGGGGGTTGGGTGTGCGTAATCTCAAACATGTGCAAATTGCATTGCTGGTGAAACTTATTTGAACATCTACCATGGCTCCTCTCTGGGCAGTGTATGCTAGAAACCGCTTCATCCCGGGCGGAAAACATATGTGTAAGGTCATTCGGGGTTCTCCTCCAAAGGTGGGCTGCGCTAAGAAAATGTCCAAGACAACACGAGATGGGTTCATGAAAATGGTCAATCCATTGATATATTAACCGACATTTGGGGGAGATAGACCTCTTGCTGATACTCTCCCACTCTTATGAAGGGAATAGTGTAACTGTTCAGGAAGTTATTGATAATGTTCACCATCCTATCCGATCTCTTCTTCCTCCTGCTACTCTCCACGGGGTTTCTCTCAGTGAGGATACCGATAAATATGCTTGGGGGCCTTCCCAGGATGGTCAGTTTTCTGTCAAATCTGCCGACAACTTGGTCGACATGTTGGTGTTCCAAGATCTCCACTCAAAAAATCTGGCTTATCGCTTTTACAGAAGAGGTTCTATATTTTGTTGGAAGATCATCAACATGGCTTCCTGTTGACCAAAGGATTGTTGAATCTGGAATCCAAATGCCTTTCTGGCTCCTATTGCACTTCACAAAAACTGAAGATATGGACCATCTGTCATTAATGGTGATCTTGCTGTTTCCTATGGAACTGGTTCCTTCCACTTACCAGTTCTAAGGTCCATCTTCACAGTCACATTATGGTAAGATATGGAGCTTCCTCACAGTTACAAATATAATAAACCCATTTGGCTTTGTCTCCTTGCATTGCCTTCTTATTATGCTTTGGGAAATCTGGAAGGGAAGATGTGGCGTTAGATTTGATTCTAAAAAACTTTCTGTTGGGACTGTCATAAACAACATCAAAGCAATTGTTGACCACTCTCTTGCAAATCAGATTTTCAAAGTCGCTCCATCATATGAAGAATACAGATCCTCCATTAGTATGGTTTCCATCCGAAAGCATCTAGTAAGCAATTAAAACTCATCGGTGGATCTAGGGCTGTAAACGGAGCGGATATGGGTTTTCCGTGTCCGCTCCGAATATGTAATCGGATAATCCGTATTCGCTCCGAATAAGATTCGGATACGAAGCGGATATCTTAATCGGATAATAATCGGATTCGGAGCGGAATCCGGATATTATCCGGTCAAATATGAAGACCAGTGACTGAGGGGGAGGGGTTCGGGGAGGGTTCGCGCGGGGGTGGAGGGTGTCCTTCGGGAGGGGACGGGGTTGCCGAGAGAGGGAGAGCGGAGATGGAGGCGGAGAGAGATGGAGAGATGAGAGAGAGAAGAGAGGAGATGAGAGGTGAGGAGGAGAGAGGAGAGGGAGTGGCCCGGGGGGGGGGTCGTGAGAGGGATGGGGGGGGGGGGGGACAGATGGGCGGGGGGGACTGCCGCGGAGGAGAGAGAGAGAGACGAGAGAGAGAGAGAGAGTAGAGAGAGAGGAGGGAAGGCCATATGTGGACATCCCGGGGAATAGAGAGGGAACATCAATAGAGAGGTACGAGGGAGGGAGGGAGGAGTGAGGGGGAGGGGTACCACTGCCATGCCGAAAAGAGAGAGAGAGAGAGGGTAGAGGGAAGCCCAGTCCTCCCGCATCGGCTCCTAGTCCCCCGCTGGGCACGAACCGCAGATGCCACCGCCGCCACTGCCCACCTCCCGCTCCCTCCGCGGCCTCATAGTCTCTCCTTGGACCCTAGTCGCCCTCCTGGCTCCTGCACGCCTGGCCGGTCGGTGGTGCTCGTGAGTCGCGGCGGGGCAGCATCTTTGTCCGTCCGCGCAGATCACCTGGCGCAGTGGCGCCGGCGATAAGAGGATGAGGCCGCGGCGGTGAGGGCCGAGCCGCCGAGGGTGGTGACGATTCACGGGCTAGTGGGACTGGTGAGTGGGGTAGTTAGGGTTTTTTTTAATATTTATATATTATATATAGATCATTAGATCTAAGATCACGGTCATAATTTATCTAATTTCGGAGCGGATATTTAAACGGAGCGGATCACCAATTCCGTATCCGCTCCGTTTATTATCGGATATATCCGTATTCGAAATCCGATCCGACGGATATATGCTAAACGGATAATATCCGCTTAACCGGATACGAATCCGAATCGGATCCGGATAATATCCGGATCCGTTTACAGCCCTAGGTGGATCCCTCCTATCATGCATTATTGTTTGAGTGTGGATGGCATTAGCAAAGGAAATCCGGGTGACAGTGGTGGAGGAGGTTGCATCCGATACATACATGGAACTATTTTGGTGACTTTGCTCCTTTTTTATGGCCATGCAAATAGTATGACCGCTGAAATCAGAGCTCTTGCAGATGGTCTCGCCTTGCAGACTACCTTGGTTTTCATATTTCAATTGTTCACTCAGATTCCATGGCGTTGGTTAATTCTTTTAAAGCAGGGAAGTGTCCTTCTTGGCATGCCTATAGATGGTGGCGTACTGCTGAGGTTCTGATCAAGGAAGAACTATTTGCTTCATCATGTCTACGTGAATCTAATCAGGTGGCGGACTCCTTAGCAAACTATGGTGCTTCAT
>JACBKR010006208.1:0-13974 GCA_014218235.1 Colocasia esculenta | reverse complement strand
TGATTGAAAAAGGGTTGTTTTCATACTTTTAATTGGTAGGAATCTATTCAACCCCCTTCTAGATTACCATATTGGGATTCCGCAAACTTTCAGTTAGATTGGAAAGGTGATATTGCAAAACATTATGTAAGTTAGAACAAAATTTCCCCCGTCTTTTTTGATATCATGGTTCAATTGGTTGTACATCATGCATATGAAGCGAGAATTGACGGTCCAGTACATACTGTGGATGTATCCTAAAGACATATTTTTAAGAATTGAAAGATTATGTTTTAAATAGGGCACATCCAGAAGGTCAATTGTTTGAAGGCTATCTTATGGAGGAAACATTCTCATTTTGTTCAATTTATACGGACGATATTGATAGTCACTTTAACCGAAGGGAAAGGAATATGACGGCCCCTCTAAAGACAATAATGAAGGAGGTTGTTCGATATTCAAATCATCAGGACGTTCATAAAATGAAATGGTAGTAGTCATATACGTCTGAGAAGAAGTTGATAAGGCACATTTGTACATTCTTAAACAGATTGAAGACATCAATGTCAATTTTATGAACATAAGAGATGTGTTGAAAGTTTAAGCCGCACATAAAAATAATTTCTTGCAATGGTTCCAGAGTTATGTTAAAGACTTAAATGATGCAAAATGATCCTCGATGTACTCCTGATATATATTGTCTGGCACGAACACCTTCAAGGTTGCACGCTCACACTCGGGCTACATTGTCAATGATTCAGGTTTCATACATCATATTGATGCTACAAAGGTTACTCAGTTGTATGGAGTTATCGTCAATGTAGAACTTGAATCAGATGTGATGGATATTATGGACGTCTAAATTAGGTATTAGAAATATGTTTCGATAATCAAAGACGTGCTATTTATTTGAGTGTGACTAGTGGGATGTTTATGGAAAAGATAGAGGATTCAAATAGGAAGTATGGAACTATCAGTCTGAACACTAGTCAAAGGCTCAACATAGATGAACCATTGCTCTAGCAAGTCAAGTGGAACAAGTGTTCTATTAAATGATAAACGACACAAGGATGGATCCTTCCGGTTAAAGCACATCCGCGTGATTACTATGACTGCAGGATAAGCTCCGAGAATGATATAGAACCAAGTGACGAAGCGTTTTAGGACAATTTGATTGATGCTTCGATTAGAGGAGAAATTCAAGATGCGGATCTATGTCGAGAAAGTAGTGTAGAGTGGACGAGTATATTGATATATAGGTGATTTATTTACATTAATACTTATATTTCATTTTTAACATAAACTTAATAGATGTTCAAGATCAAAATTTTTAACTTTTTATTTTTACATATTTACTAACAAAGTTTTTTTAACAGATGGTTTTCTAGTTGAGTGCTCTTCTCGTGATGGCTCATGCCTATGGAGGCATCGGACTCTGTTGGACCCTCTCCCTCCACCTCTAGCCGATCCCTCACCCTGCCACCTCTCAGGTGGTCGTCCCCCTCCCACATCTGAGGCGCTCCTCTCGCACCACCTCTCAAGCGCTTCC
Organism: Colocasia esculenta; assembly: GCA_014218235.1. NCBI lineage: Eukaryota > Viridiplantae > Streptophyta > Magnoliopsida > Alismatales > Araceae > Colocasia > Colocasia esculenta. The sequence continues at coordinate 12,446 of JACBKR010006208.1, read as the reverse complement.
TCTCCCTCCCACTTTTTAGCCGATAACTCCCTCTTCCAACCCTCAGGGCTCTTCGAAGGCATTTGCATCTTTATAGTAGGTTGTATTTGAATTTGATGTGTATATTTATATAATATTTTAATAGATTAACCTTGATGATGTTCATTGTGATGATCAGATTATCCCCAATGTAATTTAAATAAATTACATATCTATTTTGGTGATTAAAAAATTGTGATAAAGATTACTTCTATGAGAATTGAGCACAGGAAATAAATCAAGGAAATACAAGCAAAATCAGTAAGTATTTATCATCCTGTAGCATTTACAGTTCAAAGCATGAATATTCTAAGTACACATCGACTTTCTAGTTGTTGCAATGATTTCCTTAGAGTATAACGATTTCAATCTCACAACGATTTTGTAAGTGAGCACAACAATTTTCTCTCATAACGATTCGACAAGTGAGTATAGCGATTTCAGTCTCACAGTGAGCATAACGATTTGCTCTCATAACGATTTCAGTCTACAGTGAGCATAACGATTTGCTTCATAACGATTCGACAAGTGAGTATAACGATTTCAATTCACATCGATTTCGTAAGTGAGCATAATGATTGCTCTGATAATGATTCGTCAGTGAGTATAACGATTTCAATCTCACACAAGATCGTAAGTGAGTATACAATTTGTTATAAGATTTGGTTATAACGATTTGCTCATAACGATTTGGTTATAACGATTTGGTCATAACGATTTGCTCATAACAATTTGGTTATAACGATTGCTCATAACGATTTGCTCATAACGATTTGCTCATAACGATTTGCTCTTACGATTTGCTATAACGATTGGCTCATAGTGTCAAAACGATTTGTTATCCAGAACGACTGGATATGGATGCATAACGATTTGTGCGTACAATGATTGTTTACAAATAAGCAACGATTCACATGAACAATAACTCACTCGCACAACAATTCTATAAGTCATGATCATATCGATTTTATGAGCTATAACGACTTGATATTTAAAATATCTTGACTAGTCAAAGTCATCCCGCGTGTATTTCTCTGTTATCCATGCATTAAATATAATGTACATTCTCTGCACGATGCAGTCCAGATATCTTCTATTCTTAGCCTATGCATGTAATATCTTTTGAAGAGATAGAATGAATTTCCATTTTGATGTATCTCACTCTAACGTTGACTGACAACAAGAGATAGCTTAGCTGTCTACGTTTTAGCATTTAATGTGTGTAGGTCTTTGACAGCACAACTCCATACAACGTTGGATAAAGTAGAAGCTGGAGGATATCAAGAAGGATTTTCTTCTTACGTGCATGGAACGTAAAGGACCGTTGATTACAAAGAAGATCCATGCAGTCTAACGTCTTCAGAACATAGAGACATCAGATACTTCAAACGGCTACATTTTTCAAAGAAGATATAAATAGAAGACTGGTGCCTTTGTGATAGACATATCTCTCGAGAGTTCAAAATCTGCAAGCACCATAGAAGAGCTCAAGTCTCACTCCATCACTTTATTGTAGCTCTTAGCTCTTTGCATCATGTGTAGATCTTAGAGAGAGCGTTTTTGTGTACTGAGAGAGTTCATTATTGTTCATCTCTTCCTCTCAGTATTTGCTTCGGATCGAGCATTGTGCTATTATCTTGGTCTAGGGGCGTCACATCCTTGAACCATTTTGTGTTGTTCCTTCGTATTGAAGGAAGACCGGGGGTTCCAGGGTGTTTATTTTCCTTTATGTTGAAGGAAGACCTGGTGGGATCCAGGGTGTTGTATTCCTCTTGATTTAAAGAGAAGACCAGTTGCGACTGGGTGTGTAAGTGTCCTTGAGGGGGATTGTACCCTTGGGTAGTGAATCCTGAGTTGTTCTCAGGGACTGGACATAGGACTCCTGTGGAAAGGAAGTCCGAAGCAGGATAAAAATCTTGTGTAGTGTGTCTGATTGCATTGTGTTTATTGTTTTCTTCTCTCTAACACTAACAATCATCGAAGTGCTTGTGTGGAAACGTTTTGTGGACAGTTTTTAGATAATAAAATTTTAAAGAATCCCATTCACCCTCCTTGGGCTTGCTAGCTGGGCAACAAGTGGTATCAGAGCTAGTCTCTTCGACAAAGAAGAAGATCCAACGATCTGAAGAGAAAAGATCAAATGGAAGTCCAAGGTCACTTCGAAGGTCAGTTTGTAACCGACCCCTCTATTTGATGACGAGGACTATACCTACTGGAAGACCAGGATGGAGTACTTCCTACAAGGATTTGATTTCAAATATGGTCCATAATAGAAGAAGCGATAGTTGTTCTAAATAACAGACAAAACTGGACAAAAGATGATAGAAAGACGATTTCTCTCAACTTCAAAGCTAAGAGCATATATGCTGTGCACTTAGCAAGAAAGAGTTAATAGAGTTTCAGCCTGCAAATCAGCGATGGAAATGTGGAGAAGCATAGAATACGTATGAAGGGACAGATAAAGTAAAAGAGACCAGAATAGATATTCTGGTGACACAGTATGAGAGGTTCCAGATGCAGCCAGGAGGGACAATAACTCAAATGTTCAGCAGATTTACAAATATCACAAACGGGTTGCTGGTCTAGGAAAAAGCTATGAAATGGGGGATATGTCAGAAAAGATCTTAAGATCCCTACCAGCCTCGTGGACTCCAAAAGTGACAGCAATAGAAGAGGCCAATGACTTAAAGAGAATGTCATTATAGAAACTCATTGGGTCACTCATGGCTCATGAGATCAATGGAGAGACTCAGAGAATCCTCAAGCAAGAAAAAGCATACCAATGCACTCAAGGCTACAGAAGGTAGATTTGAAGAAGAATCTGAGGATGAGGTAAGCAATGAAGGCAGTGATGATGAATAAGCACTTCTATCCAGAAAACTACAACGCATACTAGCCATGAAAAAGAAATACAAGTCTGGAAGAAGGTATTTTAAGAAAGGAAAAGACTTCAAGAAGCCTGAAGTCAAAGAGTGAAGAAGAATGAACCAATCTGCTACGAATGCAAGAACCGGACATATCAAAGTTGAATGTCCGAAACTGAAGAAAATTGAGTTCAGAAAGAAGGATAGTTCCAAGAAATTTAGAAGATACAAGAAGAAAGTCATGGCAGCAGCATGGGACAACAACAGTGACCAGACAGCGGGTCAAGCTCAAGTAATGAAGAAGAGAGAAGCTAACCTGGCATTCATGGCCAACATGAAGATAAGGTAATATCAGACTCATCTTTTTCTTCATGTAATGAATCTGATTCAAATAACTTAGAAGAAGCTTTTCATGAATGTACTGAATATAAAGAAGTATGTAAATCACTAAAAGCCAGTAAGAAAAATCTCGCATGCTTAGAAAATACTAATTCAGACTTAAAATCTAAAAATGAGCAAATGGAAAACAAATTAATGAACTAAAAAGGAGAAATGAACTGTTATGTGAAGACTAAAAAATAAAAATGAACAATTAGTGAATTTGGAAAACCAAGAAACTGTAAATAAATTAAAACAAGAAGTTAACACTTAACAACAGAAAATGAAAAATGTCAAGCACACTAGAAAAAATTACTAATGGCAAAAAAACATTAATATATATATATATTTTTAATGTAGTCGGACCAAGAGAGGTAGGTAGGGGCAGCCTCACAGTGTGAGAGGGCCACTACCTTCCCAAGCGGCTAGGAGTAGATTTTATATATGAAATGAAAGGGGGTACAAAAGAGGCCTATGCTTGATAGAGGAAGTCCCACCTTATCTTGGTGGAGAGCTCCTTGACACCAAAGGGTAGATTTTTTTTTTTTTAGTAAAGCCAAACCGAGGTAGTAGGGGCGATCTCACTAGTGAGGTGAGAGTGCCACTACCTCCCCAAGTGGCAAGGGGTAGGTTTTCTATATATGAGTGAAGGTAAGTACATCAAGGGGCTAGGACCTGATGGAAGGATCTCCTACCTTATCAAGAGGTAGGGATCCTAACAGTGGTAGGCAGGTCGCCCCAGGAACTCCAATGACAAAACGGGTACAGGACATGGCAGACTCGCCAGGCAGTCCGCTACTCTATTAGCTTCCCTGGGAACATGTGCAATTTCTGCTTTCAGATCAAGGTTTTCATTGCAATGTCATGCATGATACAACTGAGATCCCACTGGCTGGAGATCTGATTGGTAACCAGCTGAAGGAGATTGAGGGAGTCTGTCTCCACCAGAACTTCAGAAATACCCTTACCGCAGCAAATGGAGAGGCCATCGTTGAGTGCCATAGCTTCAGCTGCAAGACTTGAGTTTAGATCATGGTATGCCCGGGCGAAGGCCCAGCACATATTGCCCTCGTGATCTCGAAGTATACCTCCACCTCCGGCTGCCCCGGATGTCCTCATAAAAGCGCCATCTACGTTTAGCTTTAATCTCCCCGACGGGGGCGTGATCCACCGGACAATAGTCGGGGTTCTACTTTTCAGTTCTTCTGTACCATGTTCAGTTTGATGGAGTGCAGCTAGCCATGCTTGCGGGACTTTCTGAAACTTGAAGGCGATGCAGATCGCACGGATGGACAACATTGTTCTATTGATGATGTGCTTGGCCATCATCCCTGATCTTGGAATCGTGCTTTGTTTCGGCTACACATATCTCCCATAAGGCAGCCATGAAGGTGCACCGAACGAGCGACCGGATGTGGCAAATTTCTGGGCGGGCAAGGAAGGCAGTCACACCATCTGTCACTGCGCTAAACCCCTGTTGCTGAAATGCAAAGATAGGAAAGCTCAGACCAGACTTGATCGGCGATGTCGCTTCTGAAGAATAGGTGAAGGGCGCTTTCTTCTTGAGGTGGGGGCAGCAGGAACATTTAGAAGCGAGGGGCACTCCTTTAACCTTCACAGTCTCATCCCCGGGATGGAGTTGAGGACAAGGCGCCATACTAGGACAGGACCATTAAGGGGGATGTGGGGCGACCACAGGACAGCCCACTGCTGAGAGTTTGCTGGTGCGAGGAGGGAGCGGACTGATTTTGTGGAGAATTGCCGTTTGCAGTAGGACTCCATATCCACGTGTCCTGGTGCCATTAGAAGTCAAGAACTGCGACAAAAGATGCCGGGGGCAATACCGGGTAGCAGTCTGCAGCTGAAAGTCATCGGGTGGTTAAAGGCCTGCTGAACTGTGCAATAACTTATCGGATATGGTGGGGCAATCTACCAAAGGGTAGATTGCCCCAACAGTTCCAGCTGATCAGAGAAGGACAAGAAAGGGCGAAACTAGCAAGGTTGTCCGCAACTTTGTTGGCTTCACGGTGAATATGAGTGATTTCAGCCTGCAAATTTTGAGTCATGGCGGTGATGTTTTGAAGGATGCAGGTGATGTCCCATGGGCTAGGCTGCTGGTCGGTCAAAATCTGCTGGAGGGTGAGGGAATCAGTCTCAACCATCACCTCATAAATACCGTATCTGTAGCACATGGAGATGCCATCCTCAGAGCTAAGGCCTTAGCTGCCAGGCTGGAGTTAATCCATAGTAGGCGTGGGCAAAGGCGCACTATATATTGCCCTCGTGATCGCGCACAATACCCCTCCTTCGGCTTCCCCGAAGCCGACATGAACGCACCATCAATGTTCAGTTTTAGTCTTCCCGACGGGAGAGGAGCTAGCGAACAGCAGATGGGATCCTTGTATGAAGTTTATCCTGGACCGTGCCAGCTTGACCAAGGGCGGTAATCCATTCTTGGGGTATTTTCTGAAACTTGTAAGAAATGCAAATAGGTCGGATAGAGAGAAGACTTCTGTTGATGATGTGCTTAGCGGACATCGCCTGGTCTTGATATCTGACTTGTTACGGCTGCACAGGTTTCCCACAGCACAGACATGAAGGTGCAGCGAATAAGACGTGCAGGGTAGCATCAGGTTCCCGGCAAGCAAGGAAAGCATCAAGCTGTCATTAACAACTGTCATATCTAAATTTCTGAAGTGCAGGAGGTGAGATAACTCAAGATCAGATTTGATCTGCAATATTGCTTTTGAAGAAGAGGTGGATGATTGTCTCTCTTGGGATTTGGACAGCAAAACATTTGAGGCAAGAGGGACGCCTTGCTCTTCACTGTCCCATCTACAGGCACAGCTTTGAGGAGAATATGGCAAACTAGGACAGACCACTTGAGGGGGAGATAAGGGGACCAGAGAATAGCCCAATGGTGATCAGATTCAGCTGTAAGGGTGGACCTGACTGATTGGTGGAGAGGTGACCATTTTTAGAAGGGCACCAGATCCAGGTATCCTCGGTATTGTTGTTGGTCAAGAATTTGGTAAACATGTTCATGGGGCAATGCCGGAAAGCTATTTGCAGCTGGTTACTGTGGGATCGCTCAATGCCTGTTGGATGGTGCAGTTTTGCTGGGCATCGTGTTCCAGATATCTTCAGGTAAGTATTCCTTCAGTGGAGTGTTTCCAGTCCAGATGTCATACCAAAAGTGGGCATTAGAACCACTGTCCATAACAATAACCCTATGATTCTTGTGGATGATCTGAGCTGCACATTGCCATAATCTCTTGTCTGCAGCTGCCATAAAAGGAAGGTGGGCTTCAGAGTAGTGACAGTTGAAATGGTGTTTCCCCCTGAAGAATTTATCCCACAGAGAATTGGTCGTCAAAGCTCTCCATAGCAGTTTGGTACGAAGTGCAATTTGCATGTGATTAACGTTCATGACTCTCAGTCCACCACACTCCTTAGGCTATGCAATGGTGTTCCAGTTTTTCCAGTGCTTTTTGGGGGATCCCTCATAAGAGCCCCAGAAGAAGTTGGCGAGGATTTTATGGAAAGCTTTAACAACAGTTGCTGGGATTAGCATAGCATTCATGGTATAAATGGGCATGGCAGACAGGACATGTTGGATCAAAGTAAGTCTTCCCTAGGCAAATTAAAAGCTCAGTCTTCCAGCCTTGCAACTTGGTGACTGTCTTTGCAATGATATTCAAAAAATGAGCAGGTTTTTGACGGCCCGAATAGATGGACAACCCAGGTATTAAACTGGCAACTTGGCTCTAACAAAACCGGTAGTGCTGCAGATTTTCTGAACAGGCCATTTTCGACATTGGCAGGCACGAGCAGGAACTCCTGGGTTTGTTTATAAGCTGACCGGAAGCTTCTTTGTAGTTTTTTAGAAGGGCCATGAGCCTATGGAAGTGCCTCACAGCCGCATTGGTAAAGATGAAGTGTCGTCAGCGAAGAGGAGGTGTGAGACTGCGGGCATCTTGCATTTGTCTGGTACCATGCACCACTACTCTTCTGGAAAAGATTGCGAAGACCCCTACTGAGAGCTTCTTCTGCAAGAATGAATAGAGCTGGGGCACGGGGCCCCCTTGCCGAACCCCTGGGAAGACTTGAAGAAGCCGTGTGCATTTTCCGTTAAGAAGGACGGAGAACTAGCAGTTGGTGAGCAGCGGTCGATGTTGGATATGTTTTGCAGTGAGAAACCAAACCTGCGGAGAGCACCATACAGGAAGTCCCATTCCAGCCTGTCATACGCCTTGCCATATCAAGTTTAATAATATGTTAGCCCCTCTGCAAGTCCTTCCCAAGTGTTGGAGCATATCTTGGTCAGGAGAATGTTTTCCGCAATGCTTCGCCCTTGGTGAATCCTTGTTCCTTGGATATCAGATTTGGAAGGAGAAGGAGAGTGCCCAGCCTGTCTGAAATAATTCGGGAGATAATCTTGTATAGGAAATTGGATAAGCTAATAGGCCTAAAGTCAGAGCAACTTAGGATTCTCAACTTTAGGGATCAAAGTGATGAGAGAGGAAGTGAGGGCGGTGGCAGCTGATGGCCAAAAGAAAGACTGAACCGCAGCAGCGACATCAGTGTTGGTGAAATCCAGCAAGCATGGAAGAAATGTCTGGAGAAACCGTCAGGTCCCAGAGCACTGTCGGGGTCCATGCTAAAGACAACCTGCTTGATTTCTTCTGGGGAGGGAACATTGCCAGCATCATGTTGTCCTTTTTAGGGAGCAGTGATGTATGTGGTCAAGGATACCCGGGCGGATCTGGTGAGGAGCTGAACTGAACGCTAGGAAAAGTGGTCTACAAACATGTCAGCAATTTCATCTTCACCATTCACAGCTGAACCTCCTCCCTGTGCAACTTTGATATCTGAGAATGCTTTCTTTGGGTGAGAGCATAGGCATGGAAAAATTTGGTATTATTGTCTCCGTCTTCAACTATTTCAGCCTGGATTTCTGATGCCATAACCTCTCCTCCTGCAGAAGAACTTGTTCCAGTTTAGCTTTAGCAGAGGTGAACGCACTGTAATTGAGATGTGAGCTGTCCTCCTCATAGGCCTTTGAGCAGAGGTGAGAGCAGCTTAGCTGCTTGCATGTTGAGAGAGACCTTGTCGAAAACATCTTTGTTCCAATTCCTGTAGAACATCTTCATGTATTTCATCTTTGGATGATGTGAGCATGGGATTAGAGGAGGCGGGTGCCATTCTCCAGGCATTAGCGGAGTCATCCAAGAAGTTATCATGAGCACACCACATATGTTGAAAAGTAAACCTTGAGGGACCACGTTTGGTGCTGGTGGTGCAGGATATGAGGAGTGGGCAATGGTCGCTGCAAGCTTTATCAAGATGTTGAACTTGGACGGTGGGGCAGGAGATGGCCCATTCCGCATTGAAGAAAAGGCGGTCAATTCTGGTCCAAATGCTATTGTGTTGCTGGCCATTGAACCAAGTGTATTTGCTTCCTCGGAATCCAGCATCCTCAATCCCTGCAGCAGACACGCACGCTTAGAAATCCATGAAAGATTTAGAAAGACTTGACTTACCTCCTTTCTTTTCATTGGGCGCCAGATAAGTGTTGAAATCCCCCGCAACCAGTCATGGGCTTTTCAAGTAGCAGAGCAGAAAAGTCAATCATGTATCCCACAACTGTCTCCTCTCGTTCACAATGCAGCTGGCATGCACACCATCAAGAAGAAACTTTAAACAACATTAATATTAAAAGGTGCTAGACGGTCAGGTAAAAAGAAACATGGATCAGGTTATACTCCCTGATAATGAAGAAATAGTAGTATATCCTAAAACATTATCCAACTCCTACATTTGTACATGAACAAGACAAACATATAAAGCAAATTTCAAATACATTCCAACTGAAAAGGTAAGGAAAATGTCTTGCTGTAGCCATTGCAACAAGTTAGGACACATAAAGTATCATGTCCAACTAGACATAAAATATGGATAATTAAAACAAAAATTGATGATACTAACCAATCAGGACCCAAAAGAACTTGGGTACCTAAAGCTTAATTTTTTATGCAGGGAAACTTCGAGCATCCAAATGGTACTTGGATAGCGGTGCTCAAGGCATATGTCAGGTAACAAGAAGCTGTTCTTCACCTTGAAGCCGAAGAAGGAACAGTCACATATGGTGACAATGGCAAAGGAACTGTAATAGGTTGCGGACCAGTTGATAGCGAAGGAAAGTTGTCATTGAAGATGTACTTTGTGTGAAAGGATTGAAGCACAACCTCATTAGTATCAGCCAGCCGTATGATAAAGGACATCAGATCAGATTTCAAGAGTCAAAGTGCATATCATGAAGGATGGTGCAGTCGTGTTTGAAGCCAGCAGGGAAAAGAACCTGTATGTACTTCATCTAGAAGACCTGAAAGATCAAATGTCTGTCTGGCAGCAAACAAAGAGCAGTCAACTAACTTACACCGAAGACTGGGCCACTGCAGTTGGATGGCATGAGAAATTAATCAAAGAAGCTTGGTGGAAGGCTACCCAAAGTAAGTACAAGAATGGATGGTGTCATGGGCCATGTGCAAAAGGAAAGCACACCAAGTCATCCTTCAAGTCAAAGACTGTGGTAACAACCTCTAAGCCCTTAGAACTTCTACATATGGATTTATTTGGGCCAATGAGAACCACAAGTCTTGGAGGAAAATTTTGGTTTTGTTATAGTAGACGATTTCTCCAGATTTACATGGTTATCTTTCTTGGAACATAAAGATGATACATTTGAAAGTTTTTTAGCTTCAGCAAGAAAGTACGGAAAGATAAAAAATACAGTATTATTGGTATTCGATCAGACCATAAAGGAGAATTCCAGAATGAGAAATTGCCATCTGTGATGATTAAGGAATAGAGCACAACTCTCAGCACAAGGACACCACAGCAAAATGGAGTTGCTGAGAGAAGAATAGAACCCTATGGACATGGCAAGGACAATGCTATCAGAATATGATTTGCCAAGATATTTTTGGGCCGAAGCAGTCAACACAGCATGTTATATCATCAACAGAGTAATGATCAGGCCAATCTTGAGAAAGACTTCATATGAGCTATACAAGCAGAAGAAGCCGAAGATCAGCCATTTCAGGACATTTGGATGTCCATGCTTCATCCACAACAACGACAAAAGAGATATTGGTAAGCTAGACTCCAAATCAGATGAAGGTATATTCATGGGGTATGCTTCCAAACCCAAAGGATATAGAGTATTTAACAAATGAACTCTATTGATTGAGCAATCAGTGCATATTATTTTGATGAAACTAACCCTTCCTTGAGAAAGGAAGTAGATAGTGATATTGATGATACAGATGAATTGTCCAAGAAGCTAAAGAACACATCGATTGAGGACAAGGAAGATCCACCCTTGGAAGATCTACAACAAAAGGACACATCACATGAAAATCTTCCAAAGGAATGGAGGTATAAGAAGGATCACCCACAGGACAATATAATTGGAGAACCATTTGTTGGGGTAAGAACAAGAGGTAATGTAATTCCATGTGATTATTTAGCTTTTGTATCTCAAATGGAGCCTAAGACAGTCAATGAGACACTGTTTGATGAATCTTGGAATAGCCATGCAAGATGAACTTAACCAGTTCAAGAGAAACCAAGTATGGTCCCTTGTTCCGAGACCATCAGATCATCCTGTGATTGGCACCAAATGGGTGTTCAGGAACAAATTGGATGAAGCTGGTGTGATCACTAGAAAAAAGGCCAGACTGGTAGCTCAAGGCTATTCCCAAAAGGAAGGCATAGATTTCGATGAAACCTATGCACCAATGGCTAGACTTGGAAATTAGGATTTTACTTGCATATGCTTTTGCATTAAATTTAAAACTCTTTCAAACGGATGTAAAATCTACTTTTCTGAATGGTTTTATAAAGGAAAGGTATATGTAGAACAACCCTGGTTTTGATGACATGATTTTCCGAATCACGTTTTTAAGTTGCATAAAGCTTTATATGGTTTGAAACAAGCACCAAGAGCATGGTATGAAAGTTAAGTACATTTTTATTGAACCATGGTTTCATTAGAGGAAAAGTAGATAGTACATTATTTGTTAAGTCTAAAGTCAAACATGTATTGCTTGTACAAATTTATGTAGATGATATAATATTTGGTTCTAATGATGAATCTCTTTGCAAGTATTTTAAAGCTTATGCAGGGAGAATTTAAATGAGCATGATGGGGGAGCTCAACTACTTCCTTGGATTGCAAATCAAACAAGGAAAGGAAGGATCTCACATCTGTCAAGCCAAATATACCAAAGAGTATTAAAGAAATTTGGTTTGAAAATGCCAAGCCATTGTCAACACCATGAGCACATCAACAGGTTAGATAGTGACAAAGATGGTAAGAAAGTAGATCAGAAAGCTTTATAAAGGTATGATAGGTTCATTACTCTTTAACTACAAGTAGACCTGATATATTGTTTAGTGTATGCATGTGTGCTAGGTCAGGCAGATCCTGAGAGTCTCACTTAATTTTGTTAAAAGAATCTTTAGATACTTAGCCAAAACTCATGATCTAAGATTATGGTACCCAAATTCATGTGAAATTAATTTAGTAGGATATTGTGATGCTGACTATGCTGGATGCAAGGTAGATAGGAAAAGCACCAGCGGATTTGTCAATTTCTTACAGGATGTCTGATATCATGGTCCTCAAAGAAGCAAAATTCAGTAGCACTATCTACAGCTGAAGCTGAGTACGTGGCTTCTACAAGCTGTTGTACACAACTCTTATGGATCAAACAGCAGCTTGAGGATTTTGGACTAAATATCAAGACAATTCCCTTGCTGTGCGATAACACCAGTGCAATAAATCTCACCAAAAATCTAGTTCAGCATTCAAGGACAAAGCACATTGAGGTTAGATACCATTTTATTCGTGATCATGTAGCTAATGGTAATATAGACATTTTTTGTAGATACTCAAAATCAGTTAGCAGATATCTTCACAAAGGCCTTACCTGAAGAGAGATTTACTTCTCTAAGAAGGGAACTAGGCATGTGTAAATTGTGAAAGATTTATCTGTATAAAACTAAAATATAAATTATTTCAGAATAACCAAATTTTGTTTCCCATAGTTAAGCAAAAATTTTTAAAATATTACTTGTTTCTTACTTATCCGAGACGGTTCAATTACTTTTAAAGTATTT
>JACBKR010006207.1:0-14193 GCA_014218235.1 Colocasia esculenta | reverse complement strand
TAGATCTAAGCAGTTGCATGAGGACTCTTCCATACAGTCCCACTCGGACGTTACGTGAAGCCCTCCGGTGTTTATCTACTGCATGTATATCTTCTGCCGCTTGGTACCCAGACTCGGGGGCCACTCACCATGTTACCCCGGACTATGCTCAACTCGGAGCACCCACCTCTTATGCTGGCTCCGACATGTTGCACATCGGCAACGGCTCAGGTTTGCGTATCTGTCATCTTGGGCATGCAACACTACCCACGCCTTCTCGTCCTCTTCTCAATAATATCTTACATGTCCCTGCCATGTGTCGTAATCTCCTCTCTGTTCGTCAGTTTGCCGGGGATAACAATGTTTACTTTGAATTCCATCCTACTTTTTGTCTTGTGAAGGACCTTCCGTCGGGGACGGTTTTGATGCGCGGATGCCTTGATGGCGGCCTCTATCGGATTCCCCTTCCTCCATGCCGCCCTTCCAGTCTACAATTGTGCTCATCTCCTGCTGCATTCAACGGCGAGCTCACTTCCACACCTGCTTGGCATGCGAGACTGGGCCATCCGGCTATGCGCACAGTGGCACGTGTTGTCTCTTCCCTTGGCTTACCTACTTTATCCCCGAGTAGTCACTTATGCCCAGCCTGTATGCGGGCAAAATCTCATAGACTTCCTTTTCCTTCATCCTCTGCTCGCGCCATTGGGCCTTTAGACCTCATTCATGCAGATGTATGGGGTCCTGCCCCGGTTGTCTCTCACAGTGGCTTCAAATATTATGTAATTTTTATCGATGATTATAGTAGATTTACCTGGCTGTTTCCTTTACGCCTAAAATCTGATGTTATTACTGTGTTTACTCGCTTTCAACGACATGTTGACCGACTTTTTTCCAGAAAAATTAAAATATTTCATTCTGACTGGGGAGGAGAGTTTCAAGCCTTACGCTCTGATACCATGATAAGAAAGGAGAACAAAGTATCGTAGATCTAGAGAGAGAAACTGGAACATGTACTCTGACTTGCCATCTTGCATGGCAGTCAGGGAAGGTATTTGTATTAACAGATATGGTGCAGTACAAGGACTCTACAAAGTGTACAATTCCTACTAGATATACATGCAGTAGATAAACACCGGAGGGCTTCACGTAACGTCCGAGTGGGATTGTATGGAAGAGTCCTCATGCAACTGCTTAGATCTATCTGTAGAAGAGTCCTTGTTCGAGTCTTGTTGCTTATGAATATCCTTTACACGCCCCCTCAAGCCAACATGGTGAAGCACGTTGAGCTTGTCCCGTAACCAAAGAAAGCGCCCCCTGGGTAATGCTTTAGTGAGAATGTCTACTAACTGGTCTTTGGTAGAGACAAAGGAAACACAAAGAGATTTGGATGCCACTTGTTCACGAACAAAATGAAAATCAATTTCAATATGTTTTGTCCGTGCATGAAAGACCGGATTAGCAGCAAGATAGGTGGCACCAATGTTGTCACACCACAAAATTGGAGGAGACGGCGAAGAAAGACCCAGCTCATTAAGGAGCGAACGAAGCCAAATCAATTCGGCAGTGGCGTTGGCCAATGACTTATATTCTGCTTCTGTACTAGAGCGGGCCACCGTGGCCTGTTTCTTGGAGCTCCAGGAAATAAGATTGTTGCCAAGATAAATAAGAAATCCGCCAGTAGAGCGACGATCTGAGGCCGATCCGGCCCAGTCCGCATCACAAAATGCACTGAGTTGAAGAGTGGAGGAGTCCTTGTTCGAGTCTTGTTGCTTATGAATATCCTTTACAAGTTCAACTGCGTTGTCGTGTGCAGTTCCTCCCAAACATCCACACCAAAACGAACTCCTTCCGGCGTGGATGTTGGCTCCCGTGCTGCCGCAGCCGTCCTCCGCAGCTCACTCCACGGCCGATGCAAAAGGGGCGGCGAAGAAGCTGGGGCTTGCATGGACATGGAGGAGGGGCGGCAGGCGTGGGCGCAGCACATGAAGGAAGCAGCTTGGCGGCTAATGAAGTTGGAGCAGCAGCTGGGCGCAGCACAGGAAGGAAGCAGCAGAGAGGTGACGATGGATTACCTTGCAACCTGCGTTAAAACTTGGAATATTTCTTCAGCAGGTCTTCTTGTGATCCTTCTGCTCCTTATCTTCTACAAATGTGTTAAATTAAACTTCAGAAAACTATCTTTCATATTTGTGTTAAAATTATAAACAAATGGTAGAGTATCTGGAGAGGTGACGATGGAATACCTTGCAACCTGTGACTTCTCATGCTGATTCCCTCCGTTCTGCTTTCTGTGCTCTCTAAGTTTTTATTAGAGCAAGAGAGCCGTGAACCAACTTGTTGGGCGCGGATGCCCATCGGGGCACCCCTCCGCCTCCACCTGTCTGAACGGACGGAGGGGGAGGACGCCAACGCGCTGGGCGCGTTGGCATCGCGGGGCGCCAGCACAGCTCGCCACCACCGCCTTAGGTGGGAGGGGGAGCTGACGCCAGCACAGTGGCGTCAGCTGGGTGACGCCAGCCAGCTCCACCGCCTGGGCGGGTGGAGGGGGCGCTGCCACGCCTTCGCTGCCTGCCCACGCACAGGCACCTCCACCGTCCGATCTGCCGTGCTCTCCAAGCAGCAGAGCTGCCATCTCTCTCCCATGCACCGCCTCTCACCACCCCAGCTCGGCCTCCTCCCACTCACACCTCGCCACCCCCCCTGCCTATATATACCCCCCGCGGGGGTGAAGAGCAGGAGCGCACCAAGCAGCAGCAATCTGCCGTGAGAGATTTCTCAAGTAATTCTTGAGAAATTCCATTTGCATGAATGTGTGCATGCAATTGTGGTGCGGGGAGTGTTAGTGCAGTGTGTGCAGTGCGCTGAGTGTTCTGTGTGTGGAGGTGTTGTCTCAAGTGTGGGACATCGTGCGTTTTCTATCGGGTATCGATTGACAGAGGTACGTCATCGTTGGACCTCGACTTTAAGGTGTGGTGCTGTATAGGCGACTCTGGTAGCCGCCTATCTACTTCTGTGACAATATTCTTGTTATTACGTTTCCGCTGCTAGGTATGTCCTCTTACTCTGTAATATTTAACCGACATTGGTATCAGAGAGTTATATACAGTTTTTGTAGAGAGATAGAAATGCTTAGTTTACGGTCATGTACTGCGCTAGTCCTAGAAGCGCAATTTTGTTTTTCCCTTTTGGCGCGTGAATATGTTCACGCATGCATCGGAAAATGTACATGTAACCTTTATATGCTGATATGTTGATATATGTGAATATGTTTTATATAATCAAATGTGTTTAAAGTTAGTATGTTTTGTACATATTTTCTTTAATGTTATGTAAATTAGTTTTACATAATCAAAAATGTTTAAAGATAATGTGTTTTGTACATATTTTCTTTAAATATTATGTAAATTAGTTTTACATATAAAATATTTGCTCGAAGTTATTTTAATTATATTGACTTATCTTATATAAGTGGGAGATGATTGTAATTGCCTAGTTTTACTTTCGATTTTACTATATAAGAAATGATCAATGTAATTAGCTTGAATTTCTAGAAGCAAATAAGTATAATGTGTAAATTGATGTCAAATTCTATTTCCTGTTTTGATATGTAGTGGCAAACCATGGCTGCCAAAAACGTGATTGCTGATCTTAATAAAGGTGAAAAGTTGAATGTCACAAATTATGATATATGGCATCGTAAAATGTAATATTTGCTGGATGATCAAGATGCAATTGATCATCTTACGGTGTCCCTGTCACCGCCCATTGAGGGTAGTAGCAAAACAGACCAAGAAGTTTATGTAGCTTGGTTTAAGAAAGATCGTAGTGCGCGCTTTACTTTGTTAAGCGCTATGGCCGACGATCTTATTGGCGAGTTTGAGAGCTTCGCCACTGCTAAAGAATTGTGGGATCAATTGAAGTTCATTTTTGGTGGGACCTCAGTCACCCGATTAAGGGCTCTCGTTTTGAAATTTGAGACCTACCGGATGGACTCGCGCCACACGGTAAGTGAACACCTTAGGGTGATTTCATCTATGATCCGTGATTTGAAGGCTGCGGTCATGAACTCACCGATGAACAGCAAGTGCAAGCGGTGATAAGATCTTGCCAGATGCTTGGACCCATTTGAAGCAAATTCTGACTCACAATGAGAATATCAAAATTTTGTTGATATATCTCGCCATGTGGAGTTAGAAGCAGAGCGCGAGATTGTGCATCGCGCTGTTACTAATGTCGCTCAGAGTAGCAGACGCTTCAAGAAAAAGGGGTCGCAAAAGAAGGACAAAGGATCAAACGCTGCACCAGATTCCATCAAGGATAAATCTTTCAAGCGCCAACATGGGAAACGTGGCGGCAAGAAAGACAAAAGCCGTATGAAGTGTTTTAACTGCAAAAAGCGAGACCATTTCGCTCATGAGTGTCTTGAGCCGAAAAAGGTAACTCACTTCCCTTGCTCTCCATGTACGTTTGTCTATACACATGTTTTGACTGCTCATCCTAATCCTGTGTGGATCGTGGATTCAGGAGCAACAAAACATATAACGATGGATAGAGCGGGTTTCAAGGATTATCATCGGATCTAGAAGGCATGCAAAGAGTCTTCATGGGCAATGGTGCCAGTGAAGAAGTCCGTGGAGTCGGTCATACCAACTCCATTTTGCGAACGGACATACGTTACTCTTAAGTGATGTACTATATGCGCCTAGAATCTAATATAATCTTTTGTCAGTTTCAACTTTGTCAGAAATGGGTTTTTGTTTATCCTTTTCTCACAGCTTGTAACCATTGTCTTGGATAACGTCCTTTATGGACATGCAATGCTACGTGATGGTTTTTATATCTTAGATTTGTATGACAACTTTTCTAATTCTTCTTCTATGGTAATGCCTGCGTTAGCTCAGAAAGATTTAGATTCTGTGACATGGCATGCTCGTTTAGGCCATATTGGACAAGATAGAATGACTAGATTAGCTAGAGAAGGACTTTTAGGGTCACTCGCTAAGGTCAACTTGCCCACATGTGAGCCCTGCTTGGCAGGAAAAGCATGCCGTAAGCCTTTTGGAAAAGCTGTGAGAACCTCCGAACCATTGGCATTGATCCATTCCGATGTCTGTGGACCCATGAGTGTTAGAGCTCGGCATGGTTATTACTATTTTCTTACATTTATTGATGATTTTTCACGGTACGGTTATGTATATTTGATTGCTCATCGCTATGAAGTGCTGGATTGTTTCAAGCATTTCTTAGCTAGAGTTGAAAATCAAATGGAGAGGAGTATCAAAACTCTTCGGACAGACCGTGGACGCGAATATCTGTCGGATCAGTTCCGAGCATTATGTGAAGAAAAAGGTATTCGTCGGCAACTTACTATTCCATATACGCCGCAACAAAATGGTGTTGCAGAACGAAGGAATAGAACAATGCTAGACATGGTTAGGTCAATGATGGCGCAGGCAAATTTGTCAATCTCTTTTTGGGGAGATGCTCTGTTAACTGCTGCCTACATTCTTAACCGAGTGCCATCTAAATCAGTTCCTTCTACCCCATATGAATTATGACATGGCCACAAACGGACTTAAATTGTTTACGTCCATGGGGATCAGCTGGATATGTTCATCACATGACAAGTAAGTTTGGGAAACTTGGCCCTAGAGCTCAGAAGTCTATCTTTCTAAGATATCCTGAGAGCTCAATAGGTTATGTCATGTATGGACATCATCCAGATGGAGGAATGATAGAGCGTGAGGTCCGAGATGTTGTCTTTTTAGAGAATGAATTTCCTAGTTTTGGCGAAAATGAGAAGAATCTTGATCTTTTTGAAACAAATGAACAATTGGACATCCTACCATCTTCCGGCGAAGGGAGGGAATATGTTCCCATACCAGTGTCTGCCGAAAATGATAGGGATATTCATGATAGTGGGAGTGCACCCAGTGGGAGTGCACCAATAGAAATTCAAGATTCTCTACGTCGTAGCAAACGTGGGAATGTTCCTCGTCGATTTTTTGAAATTGACAGTGAAGTAATTCTTTGTGAACCCACGGATGATGAAGAGCCTAGATGTGTTCAAGAAGCTCTTGCGTCATCATCTAGGAAAGAATGGGAAATTGCCATGCAAGAAGATATTCTTTCAATGGCACAGAATAAAGTCTGGGAGTTAGTGGATCTCCCACCGGAGCGTAAGGCGATTGGAAACAAGTGGGTTTTCAAGCTTAAGCGCAAGGCTGAAGGGACTATTGACAAGTATAAAGCAAGACTTGTGGCGAAAGGCTATACCCAAAAAGAGGGTATAGATTATGATGAGATATTTTCACCTGTGGTGAGATTCTCATCTGTTCGCCTTATTCTAGCTATTGTTGCGCATCTTGACTTGGAATTGTTCCAAATGGATGTAAAGACTGCATTTCTCAATGGAGAACTAGACGAGGAAATATACATGGCTCAACCAGAGGGTTTTGAGACTAAAGGCGAGGAGCAAAAAGTTTGCTGCCTCAAGCGTTCAATCTATGGATTGAAACAATCGTCTAGACAGTGGTATATGAAGTTTCATAAGACTATTATCTCATACGGTTTTGAGATGATTGAAGAGGACCACTGTGTGTATGTTAAGCGAGTGGGAGATAGTCTCCTCATTTTATCATTATATGTTGATGATATTTTAATAGCTGGAAATAATATGGAGTTAATCAAATCCACCAAGGTGTGGTTATCTTCCGTTTTTGAGATGAAAGATATGGGTGAAGCGAGCTATGTGCTCGGAGTAAAGATTGTACGGAATCGCTCGGAAAGGTCACTGAGTTTGTCTCAGGAGACATACATAAATAAGATCCTGAAGCATTTTCGAATGCACAATTCTAAACCCATTGATACTCCGCTTGATAAAGGATGTGTCTTAAGTACTTGTCAATGCCCCGAGAGTAAAGAAGAAATAGAAAGTATGTCAAGAGTGCCATATGCTGCTGCAGTTGGAAGTCTAATGTATGCCATGTTGTGTACTCGGCCAGACATTAGCTTCGCAGTGGGTCTGGTAAGTCGTTACCAAAGTAACCCTGGTCTGCGCATTGGAAAGCCGTTAAAAGGATTTTACGGTATTTGCGAGGGACGGTAGATTATGCACTACGTTACAAGGGTGATGACCTGAAAATCATCGGCTATAGTGATGCGGATTGGGCTGGTGACCGAGATGAGCGAAAGTCCACTTCAGGCTTTGTGTTCCTGTTGGCTAGTGGAGCTATCTCGTGGAGTAGCAAGAAGCAGTCTTGCATTGCCTTATCCACAATGGAGGTCGAATATGTTGCTTGTTCTGTCGCCAGTCAAGAGGCGATTTGGTTGCAAAGCTTGTTGCATCGTTTGACGATAACACCTCATCAGCATAAGGGTGTACTGTTATATGTTGACAGTACCTCGGCATTGGCCTTCGCCAAAGATCCCAAATTTCATGGCAGAACGAAGCATATTGATATTCGCTATCACTACATTAGGGAATTGGTGGCAAAAGGGTTAGTGGAGTTTCGTCAGATTAGTTCTGTCAGAATGATAGCAGATCCACTAACGAAACCTTTACCCAGAGAGAGTTTTGTGACCCACTGTGGAGCTATGGGTCTTTGTAAGTTATAGTAATTTACAATGTTTTGACATCATTAAAGTTTTGTTCATCATAAAGTGTTATTTATGTGAACGAATGATTACTTTATACATTGTTAGAGTGTCACCAGGCTAGGATCAGCCCTCTCACACGAGTGATCCGCCTTTGGCGCTTATTGATAGCGAACAAAGATGAGGCATTTGATGTTGTGGATCTCCAGATGGCTAGAGGTCGAGCACAATATCCCGAGTTTTGTTAGTATGCCGCCTTGGCTGAGGCCGAGATGAAATCTGAATTAGTTCAGATTGACAATGTGGATTATTGACATAATCCTCTGTAGCCTGAGATATCCGGATATGTGAGTCGCATCAGAGAGCGCTAAGTGGAAGCGACTGGTTTGCGAGACTCTAGTCAATTGCATTTGTTGAAATTGGACTTGTATCCGTGCGGTGTTATTTGACATGCCCATATGAATGGAAGAACATCACAGCATGTGAATCATACCACATGTGTAAATTTTCAACTGCATATGAGAATGATGAATGGATCTCTCTTCATCATTGTATGAGCTCATAAATCACGTTTGTCAGTGATTCCAGGTGTACCCCTAGTGACCTGCAGCGCTGTGCCATGACAAGGAAGCTTAATGTCGCTACTTTAGCATGTTACTTAGGGCGATGGTTGATACCATCCAGCGGGACATGTCTAGGAAAACAGTTAAGACAAATTGAATTGGCATAAGCAGCATAGGGAAGGTACCTTGTTACTTCACCATGCTTAATTACTCATATCCTGGCCGGGAGACTCAGTTTCCTATGTGGTAATAGAGTCATGAGTGTTATGCTTTTAGATTTGATACTGCCTTCTGAGAGACACGGAGTATCAGAATCAGGTGAATATTAAGAGCCTGAGGTACATATAGAGATTAAGTGTTCCATTAGTAAGATGACGACTTAATGGAATACTTGTTGGTGACTCGGCAAATCTCACAGAGGTTGCACGCCTTATTTTCGGTATGACCGTTGATGTCGAATGCCATAGAGAACATCGGGTGCGCCGTCAACCCTTTTTTTTTGTGGGTAAGTGGGCAATGAACCCGAATGGGCAAGTGGGAGTTTGTTGGGCACGGATGCCCATCGGGGCACCCCTCCGCCTCCACCTGTCTGAACGGGCGGAGGGGGAGGACGCCAACGCGCTGGGCGCGTTGGCATCGCGGGGCGCCAGCACAGCTCGCCACCACCGCCTTAGGTGGGAGGGGGAGCTGACGCCAGCACAGTGGCGTCAGCTGGGTGACGCCAGCCAGCTCCACCGCCTGGGCGGGTGGAGGGGGCGCTGCCACGCCTTCGCTACCTGTCCACGCACAGGCACCTCCACCGTCCGATCTGCCGTGCTCTCCAAGCAGCAGAGCTGCCATCTCTCTCCCATGCACCGCCTCTCACCACCCCAGCTCGGCCTCCTCCCACTCACACCTCGCCACCCCCCTGCCTATATATACCCCCCATGGGGGTGAAGAGCAGGAGCGCACTAAGCAGCAGCAATCTACCGTGAGAGATTTCTCAAGTAATTCTTGAGAAATTCCATTTGCATGAATGTGTGCATGCAATTGTGGTGCGAGGAGTGTTAGTGCAGTGTGTGCAGTGCGCTGAGTGTTCTGTGTGTGGAGGTGTTGTCTCAAATGTGGGACATCGTGCGTTCTCTATCAGGTATCGGCTGACGGAGGTACGTCATCGCCGGACCTCGACTTTAAGGTGTGGTGCTGTATAGGCGACTCTGGTAGCCGCCTATCTACTTCTGTGGGAATACTCTTGTTATTACGTTTCCGCTGCGAGGTATGTCCTCCTACTCTGTAATATTTAACCGACACAACTGATTCACGTTCTTGAGCTTTGTATTTTAATTTAGGTTTTCCTTTTTTAACTCTATATTTCAGAATGTACGTTTTAATCTAAGTTTCCTTCTTTTAACTTTGTATTTTAGGTTGTGCGTTTTCATTAGCTCTCCGTTTTAAATTCTATGTAATGAAAGCAATACATTAACACTACACATTCCCTTCAGACGTTTCAAACCATTAGCAGAAATTAGTCTTACGTTTCAAATCCTTAAATGACAATGCAAATTAAAGGGATCTCAATAAGTTCCATTCAGGCGTTTCAAATCATTATCAGAGAATCGTTCTGACGTTTCAAACCACCATTCAAATTAAAGGGAATTAGACGGGTCGTTCTGGTGTTTCAAACAACCATGCAAATTAAAGGGATTTAGACCGGGCAAATGAACCGGACGAAAAACTCAAAGTGTCACTTCTAATATATAGTATATATATATATATATATATATATATATAATGTTGCCCATTACTGTGGGACATTTAAGCTTATTTACGCATTCAACATGTAATTAAGTAACACCATAATACCATACGAAGATTCATTCATAAATGCACTCATTCATAGACTTATTTTCACAATTTGGAATAAGCAAATCATAGTGTAATAACAAACTCAATTCATTCATTCACTCATCAACATGTATTACACCATATACAGACTCAATTCAAAATGTAATTACACATTCATTTCCATTTTAATAACTTTGAAAGAAAATGAGAAGTAAAATTAAGCCCATATGTACCGATCACCGTGTTGAAGAAAAAAAGTTAGATTTGGAACAGAATCTTCTTCAATAAGCTGGCCTTCATGGACTATCTTGATTGGGTGATATTTTTGATATGAAGGATCAACTCTTAGAGGATCTTCGACTACTCTTGATTATGGTAATAACATGGACGTCAATCTTTTAACATGCAACATGATGTATCTCATCTTTTCCATAAAGTTGGGGATTTACCCTATCACAATATCATAGGCTTCTTTTGAACATGATGTTGTCTCTGTCATTTTCATGAGTTTATAAATTAAAATGGAACACCTTGCAAATATTGATGTACGGCATGCATTCTCAGGTTTAGATTGATTCTTATATGTTTATACCACATATCTTTCCTCCAACATTTTAAGACATATTTTTTTAAAATTTCCGTGACGCTGGAGAATTGAAATGCTAATATATAGCATGTCTATAGAGCTTCGGCAGTTGCATTCCACCTCTTTTTTCATATCTTTTGTACATGACAGCATACTCTTTCACAAACTATTTCGGTACACATTTGCATTTACCCTTTCATAAGACTTCACTTTCAATTGCAATATATTTACTTGTAGATCAACTTTGATGCGATGACATGTACTTACCTCAACTAATTCTTGTTGAAACTTTTAAAATATAACTCTTCTATATATGGTAGCAACCAACTTCTCAAAGAGGAAACTTGTTTTCAAATATGCTTATGTATCCTATGATTTCATATCAATCTTATTCTCTGCATCAAATTCTTTGCTCAAGTGCAAGTACACATTTTATTACAAATTTAGATAATATTGTCTCTAACATTACAAAGCCATAAAAAAATGCTAGTGCTCTCACTCCTTTGACTAGTTGACATGCTTACAACAAACAAGAAGAATTTAATGAGTAGAACAACTAGTTTAAGCAACAAAGAAAATGATATGGATGCAGTACTTAACTAATAAAAAATGTATCCTTTGGATAGACTGGAGCCCACTTAGTTTGACATTCATATCACCACAAGAAAATTGAATATTGGCAATAGCTGAATAGTCAAAAACCCGTAGCTAATGTTGTCGGAAAAAAATCCGTTGCTAATGTTTTGGTGACAGGTATCAATTGTTGTCGCTAATAATCTGTTATTAGCAATGGCTAAATAATATTATTAACGACAACTAAATGCTATCACTAATATAAATTTTATAAAAAATAATAAATAAATATATTATTGATGAGCAACGACTAAGTAACATTATTAACAACAACTAAACATTGTCACTAATATGATTTTATAAAATATAAAAAATAAATATATTAGCGATGGCAATAAACCCCGTCCCTAATATATTTCGTGAAAATAGAATTGATAATTAAAATATTATTCATGACGGCTCTCTAGTCGTTGCGATTGTAATTAAAAAAAAAACTTTTCGCGACAACTTCATCGCTGTCACTAATAATTACTTAAAATAATAAACATAAATAACAATAATGGCATAGTTATTGACGACAGTTCAAAAACCACCGCCAATAATTATCACCGCCGTCGTCAATAGTTTTGATCGTTGCCAATATTGGCAGTAACAATTAATAATTATTGACAACGGTTCTACATCCGTCACTAATAATTTTTTACAACAATTTTTTAACCGTCACTAAAAATTATGACAATCAATAATTATTAGCGATGGTTGCATCGCCAATAATTATTAGCAACAACTAAAACGTAGTAATTAAACTTATACCATATGCTCAACAATATTAGATTTTTTTAATATGATCTACCTATAAATCTCATATAAAACTCAAAACATTAAACAAATCATAACTAAAATTTAATAAAGGTGCACCAATAACACAATCCATAAATACATAAAATATTAAATACAAAATCCACGACGTTTGCATTGCCAAATAACTCACATTTAAAACACATACAATAATCATCCACGCAAATCAGGAGATACATCATCTCTATTCTCATCATCTAGTCCTTTGTTCTCAACAGTGCTATAGTGGGAGATCTGTCGCATACATATTTTTAATAATAATAGACGTCCTCATCCATCTATTTCTTCGTGGAAGAAAGCTCGGACTCTAATTTTTGAATTTTTTTGGCTTGTTCATCTGTGTGTCTCTGCGAGTAGCCATTGCCTCTCTCGGAAGAACCATAACACAAATGAAGAGTTTTTCTTTGTCCTCCACGTCGAGTACGCTTAGGTCTATCTTGCCTTATTACCTAGACAAAAGCATCATCTGACAATAAGGTAGCACTTGGCATGTACATCTAAACCCTTAGATGTAGACATAAGTAGATCAACTTAGAGTCAACGGGGTCATGTGATTTTATTGAAAATTTAAAACTTATTAATATGGGTAAATTTTTTTCATTAAATTGATTTAATTAGAAATTTTTCTAAAAGAAATGACCCCCCATTAGATGAAATTGTTGGGTCCGCCATTGGACGGAGACATCAATGTAACCATTATTTGATCCTATTTAAAAAATAATAATGCACTTTTTCAACAACAATAAATAGACATATAAAACGAGTAATAGGATATGTAAATTCTTTATTCACCATCATCTCTTTACTTTGCTCATTTGTTTAAAAGACACTCCGATTAGGTTGCAATCTTAATTATTTGAGACATTTGAAAAATATCGGGTCGTGAGGCCTTTGGACCATGATTTTTTTGCTGTTTAAATAAAAAAATGACATTTTTTAATCAGGAATTATCTATATAACAATTAAGAAGAAATTAATAATGATACTTACAAAGTCATCACTTAATTGATGAATACTTTTAAGAAGAAATAAATAATGATACTTACAAAGTCATCACTTAATTGATGGATATTTGTATGTACGTCTTCTCCTATATTAAGACATTGTCAAATTTGCTCTATATATATTGGCTTTATTCCTTTCAGTAATTTTTTATATTAAAAAATATTATAACATTTTATCGTAATCGCATTAACAATAATGACAGGCACTATAAAACGACAATTTACCTAATTAATGATCTTTTTGATTCCAAATCTTACACATTTTGTTGCCATTGATCGACATTTATGTGAGAAGATCGATCCATTTGTAAGTGCATATCGTCAAAAGGTCTCCCCGTTAAAAACTAAAACACATATATAGATTTATAAGTTACATAATAAAATAAGCCGAAACTTCACTATGCCACCTATTCCTACTATTAAACATGCTAAAAGATAATTCTCATACATGAACAAATAATTCCATAAGGCAAACATCATGCTAAACATAAGAACCACCATCCTTTCAGGAGGTCCGTGGCAATCCCACTGCATCAGTTTAGAAAAGAAAAAAAAAAGAGAAGCCGTGATGGAAACAAAAAGGATATCATGCATTCATGTTAAATGTCCTAGTGTCATAGAGGAAAATGATTTAGTAACATTATTTGATAACACATTAAAATCACACACTAATCAAAATACACCATAATCTCATCATTTACAAAGTGTTTTTAACTTTTTTATTTCAAGTATTGATATGACACAATTTTAATGGTGATGTTACTTTAATGTGTTATCAAATAGTGTTACAAAACTGTTTCTCTTTAATACATGTATTATACTTTATAAAGGTACATGATCATCCCTATTTGATAATTAGTTAAAAACAAAAGCTATTGCGAGCACAAAAAAGAAAGATATCTTGTTATAGTGACTGTTATCTCTCATGTCTGATCTAAAGCTTGTATTTGGGTAATGCCACAAACATATATAGTAGGGGATATGCTACTCACTTAGGACCTCATTAGTCGACCCAATGCGATGGTTGAGAACATTAAACAAATAAGAAATCTTTGAGTAGGTAAAATTGATGCTAATGCAATCAGTGGCTAAGCATATCACCGCTTTCTCATATGCTTAGTAGGCATGCTCATGCAAGGGCCCAAAATTTTAGTCTATTCATGGCAAACCACTTTGATTCAGCCATGTTAATTTGGTCTATGAGGCCATG
>JACBKR010006206.1:0-13959 GCA_014218235.1 Colocasia esculenta | reverse complement strand
AAAGGGTATCTTGGAATCCTAAGGCTATAAAAGGTCTTTCGGCCAGCCTTCACATCAGAGAACAGACCCAACTCTCTTAGAGCCTCCAAAAAGCTCCTGGCGGCCAAAAAGAGCTCGTGTCTCCTTCCTCTGCTCTAAGTGCTTCAAGAAGACAATTTCCACCAATTCAAGGTGGGGGAATTGGAATTTGATTCCTGAAGACTCCTCTGAAGCATTCCAAGGAGGCAGATCCTGTAGAAGACTTCTTTGGTGAAGAATTCGAGGAAGATCCAACTTCTCAGATTGCAGAGCTCGACTTGGACTTCAAGCTTCACAAGTTTCTTCCCATTCAAGCTTCTACAAGGGAGTACACTGAAGAACGAAGCCTTTCAATACAATTTATTTTCTTCTGTTCTGGATATCTTTTGAGATTATGCAAGTGCTTCTGCATAACTCTCTTTAGAGTTCTCAAATTTCGACTAGATCTGTTGCTAGAGGATCTTAGTCTAAGTTGGGTCTAGCAAGTTTAGTGTGAGCATTGTGCTCAGGTTGTTGTGAGCCGTCGAGCTCAGTTTGAGTTGTCAAGCTCAAGGTTGGGTTGAGCAGTCTTGCTCAGTGTTTCTAGAGTAGTCTTGCTCTAGAGGTCGTGTGAGTGTATGCTCTGAAGTGTTGGAGTTGTTAGGCTCCTTTGGGTGTGTAGCCCAGTTGTGTTAGTGAAGCCTCAGGTTGTGAGGGGTGGATGTAGGAATCACTTGGGTGATTTCCGAACACCTAAAAAATCCTTGTGCATTTGTCTCTGTGGTTTGATTGATTCATCCGCTAGATGCTTGCATAGGATCGTCTTAATTCACTTGATCAACTTGCTTCACATCTAAGTTTTTTCAACTCACTCAAATCTAATCTGATCTGTAGTTTTTCACTGATAACATTGCCTCTAATTCTAAATAGTTTTCAAATTACTTAAGCTTCCGCAAAAGTGGCTAAGATCTTTTCATCCCCCCCTTCTAGATCCTTCCACACATTCATTTCGATTCAATTGGTATCAGAGAGGGTTTACATCGATCTGATTTGAACTGAGCAGTTTTTGTTTCTGAGTATTGAGTGTTGATTGTTTGCTTGTTTGTTTGCTTGCTTGTTAACTCTTTCTCTGTGCATCTACTAAGTGTCATGGATTCAAAGGTTTCATAGCTGAGGGCCATTCCATAAATAGGCCACCATTCTTTAATGGTTTGGACTATTCTTATTGGAAGAACAGAATGCAAGTATTCTTAAGGGCCCAGAACTATGAGATCTGGAAAGTAGTTGAGGCTGGTCCCTATGAAAACCAGGGTGAGGAAGAAAACCTGGACGACGGAACAAATAGGAGAGCTACATTGAATTATAGTGCCATGAACATGATTCAATGTGATGTCATCCCAAGGAGTATTCGAGAATCTCTGTGCAAATCTGCCAAAGAGATGTGGGATAAACTCGAATTACTCTATGAGGGAACATCTCAGGTCAAGGAGACCAAGGTAAATATTTTAGTTTCAAATATGAACTTTTTATGATGAAGTCTAACAAAAATATTTCTGAAATGTTTGCCAGGTTCATGGTGATAGTCAATGGACTGAAGGCCTGGGTAAGGAATACACTGATGCAGACTTGGTAAGAAAAATTCTTGCGTTCACTTTCTTCAGTTTGGCATACAAAGGCCACTGTCGTTGAAGATTCAAAAGATCTGTCCAAAATCTCTTTGGATGAATTGATTGGATCCTAAGACATATGAAATCAACTTAAAAAGAAATGAAGAACACATAATTAAGACCAAGCCTATGGCACTTAAGGCCTCTTCAAGCAATAAAGATAAAAGTCAGGAGAAAAACAAGTTCTGAGGAGTCTGAGTCAAATGAGGATGAATTTGCCCTCATGACTAGGCAATTCAGAAAATTCTTGAAATACAGAGAAAAGGAAAAATGTCTGGGAAAAAGAAGTTTTTCTCAGGTAAGAAAAACTTTCCTCTTCTAATTTCACAAGAATCACAAATCTGACGAAAATATTGTCTATTACAGGTGCAACAAACCAGGACACATGAAGGGAGAGTGTCCTGAGAACAAGAAGGTAAGCACAAGAAATTCAGAAGTACAAGAAGCCAAAGGCCATGGTGGCCACTTGGTCTGACGAAGACTCAAGTGAGGAAGAAGAAGAGAAGAAATCCTCAAGCTCTGAAAGTGAGGAGGTTTGCTTCATGGCCAACAGCACAGATGAAAGGTAAATACTTCCTTTGAAGACTATACTGTTGAAGATTGGCAGGATGTGTATGCAGAACTAGTTGAAAGATATTCTGAAATGAGAAAAGAAAACAAACACATCAAAAAGAAAATTGAAAATATTACCATAACCAATCTTCAAACAATAGAATTCTGAACTGGAAACTGAAGTAACAGACTTGCTTGAAGAAAAAGAAAATCTCCTGAACCTAATTGATAATTTAAAACTTGCCTCTCAAAAGGCCTCCCAAGAATTCAAAACTTAACAGAAAAGATGGAAATTGAAAAACAAGAAAAAACAACAGAAAATTGAAGAAATTGAAGCTCTTAAAAACCAGCTAAAGGAAAGGGAGGAGGTATCCAAACCTTCACAAAAGGCCAAGATAACCTAGAGGCATTGCTAGGATCCAACATGACAACCACATCTCATGGATTAGGATTCAAACAAAAGAAACCAACAAAAGACAAAATCTAGTGAGAAAAAGGAAAAAAAAACACCAATTAATTTTGTCAAGGGTCCTAATCTGGAAAACACTGAAATACAACAAACAGCAAACAAAACCCCAAACAAAACTCAAAACAAATCAAAACTCAAAAACAAAAGAAGACTGTCAGGTCGACACAGTCCCCTAACAGGTCGACACTAGTCCACAAGAGAAGACTTCTGTGGCTGCTGTGTCGACACCAGTACAGGAGAGGTCGACCTGCTCAACACCAAAAACCATAAACAACTCAACCAAAAATTCAAATAAAATCTGAAAAATAAGAAAAAGGGAAAAGAAAATAATCCATGAAAAACCTTGGACCTCCAAGACAACACTTCAAGAAAATGGACTAATCCTTGGAACCAATGGTATGAAAATCCCTGTTGGTATTCATCCTCAATCTATTATCCAAATTTCTGGATGTACCACACAATCCATGGATTCCACCTCCTCCTCTGAACTCAAATTTTCTAATGAAAAACTCCCCTCCTACCAAAAACAAAGATCTTGTGCTTTCATTCCTAAAAGAAAGAAAAAACAGAAAAAGGCTGAAAACACCAAAGTAACAAAACAAAAATCTAAAACAAATCAAATTTGGGTGAGAAAGGATTGATGTCTTTGTTAAATCATTCTGATGGTCCCAACTCTGTTTGGGTACCAAAATCTTCTCTCATTGATCTTTGTGCAGGAAGGTCGTGCACACCCCACACCATGTTTGGTTTCTTGATAGTGGGTGTTCACGACACATGACAGGAGATAGAGCCAATTTTCCTGTCTAATTGAAAAGGAGGGAGGGTCAGTCACCTTTGGAGGTAAAAATAAAGGAAAGATCATTGGATCTGGTAAGGTTGGTCAAACTTCTTCAAACTCAGTAGATAATGTTTTGTTAGTTGATGGACTTGATATAATTTGCTCAGTATCAGCCAACTATGTGACAAAGGTCACAAAGTTGTGTTTGAATCTGATTTTTGCAAGATAATTGATTCATCAACTGATAAAATCAAATTCTTTGGAAAAAGAGAAAACAATGTCTACATGATCAACCTTAATAAAAACTTTTCTGAAAATCTTGTTTGTTGCAAATAAAGATGAATTGCATGGACTTGGCACAAAAGACTTGGCCATGCAAGTTTCAGAACTTTGAATAAGTGTTAAGATTGATCTGGTTAAAGGTCTTCCTGAATCTTTTTCTAGTGTTGAAGGTCAAATTTGTGGGATCTGTACTAAAGGAAAACAAACTAGGAAATCCTTTAAAGCCTTCAATGAAGTACTCACATCTAAGCCACTAGAACTTCTTCACATGGACCTCTTTGGGCCAACAAGAGTTCTAAGCTTAAGTGGCAAGAGATATGGGTTTGTAATCATTGATGACTTTACTAGATTTACCTGGGTATTTTTCTATCCCACAAAAGTGATGCATGCCTTGAATTCAGAATTTCTGTACCACTATCTTAACAACTTATCCATTTAAAATCAAAAACATTTTAACTGATCATGGGGGTGAATTGATAACACATCCTTTTCTGATCTATGTGCTGAATTTCAAATATTTCACAAGTTTTCTTCACCTAGAACTCCAGACAAAATGGAGTTGTGGAAAGAAAGAATAGAACTCTTGGGAATGGCTAGATCCATGCTATTAGGAAGTAATCTGCCCAAATCCTTCTGGGCTGAAGCTGTTAACACAGCCAATCATATCCTAAATAGAGTTTGATCAGACCAAAGATCAGAAAAACCCCCTATGAATTGTTGAAAAACAAAAAGCCAACGGTTCTTATTTCAAAACTTTTGGGTGCAAGTGTTTTGTACACAATACAACAAAGAAACCTTGACAAGTTTGATGCTAAGAGTCAGGAAGCTATCTTCCTTGGCTATTCTGAAGTGTCAAGGGCTTTCAAAGTGTACATATTAAAAACCAAACTGTTGAAGAATCACCACATGTATTTTTGATGAAAATTCCTTTCCACTAATGATTCTAAATCTTGCAGGGAAAAACAAGACAATGAAGAGGATGACCTCATTGGGATTCTTCACCAACCGTTGAGGAGATTAACAACATTGAAGAGAACCTGAACAACAACTCACCATCTCCAAATGGTTCAGGTAATATTGCTCCAGAAGTGGGCACTTCTCAACAGGTAATTTCTGAACCTCGTTTTCTAAGAGATCACCCACTAGACAGTGTAGTTGGCAACTTAAATGATAGAGTTAGGACCAGATCATCCTTTTTGCAAAACATTGAAGAAGACTCACTAGCTCTAATTTCCCAAATTGAACCCAAGTCAATTGATGAAGCCTTATCCAATTCTGATTGGATTAATGCTATGCATGATGAACTTCATCAATTGAAAGAAATCAAGTATGGGAATTAGTACCTAGACTAGTGACAAGCAGTGATTAGTACTAGATGGGTTTTCAGAAAATAAGTAAATGAAACTGGTCAAGTAATAAGAAACAAAGCTAGGCTAGTTGCAAAGGGGTACAATCAAGAGTTTGGAATTGATTTGAAGAGTCATATGCCCCTGTAGCTAGACTAGAAGCTGTCAGATTTTCCTTGATTGCATCCTCCATGAAATTCAAAGTCTATCATTTGATAGTTGTTAAAAGAACAAAAATATGAAAGTTATTGGAGATTGTTTAGAAAGAATCATCTTCTTCCTTCATCAAGTTGTTCTTTAAGTTTGGTGTTTTACTTTCAACACAATTGTATTTTGTCTAGATGACATCTTTAATTCTTGAGATTGAGAAACATGGTAGTTTTTGTTGATTGTTAGATACATATATCCCTCAATTTATCATCTTGTTGACTCAAGTCTTGGAATGCTAATATCCTGTTGGGAATTGCTTGAAAAACTTGATTTGTGATGAATTCTTGCAAAATATAACAAATGAATTTTTAAGCCCTTAAAAATCCTTGAAATGATAATTCCTCTCATTCTTTATCATTCTAAAGATGTCCCCAAATTTCTCAAAAATTTCCACTTAAAAATTCAAATTTTCATCAAGGCCGTGTCGACACACATTGTGACCCGTGTCGACACACACTCTGGGTCAGGTCGACACACCCTCTTCATGTGTCGACACACCCCTTGCCAGAATCCTTTTTAGACCTTAGGGTTTATGATTACCCCTTGTTATTCCTGCGGGACAGTGTACCACTGAAACCCTTTTGGGCATCAGGTCGACCCGACGGCCCTCTTTCTCATTGTTTCCGGCAAGAATCTCCACCATTTTCTCTCTAAATCACATCCACTCTTCAATCCCCTCTCAAATCTTCCATCTTCTTCAATTTCCACTCCAACCCTAGCACCATGGTCCGGAAATTGGGTCCCCACCGTGGCGCAAGGTCAAGGGCCTCATCAAGGCCAATTCCGGCAGAGGTTGCCGTTGAACAATTTGAAAGAAGAACCAAGAGGAGAAACGATCCTGCTGAGCAACCAGGATCTTCTTCTGTCCTCAGAGAGCTTCCAAGCGAGGTAGAACCTCACTTCAGGCCGAGGTAGCCTTTCTCAAAACCCTAGACAAGAAATTCAGGGTTCCCCCTCTGAAGACCCTGAGGAATCCTCCTCTTCTCTGAATCCTCTGAGTCTCAAGAAGAAGAAATCACCTCAGAGTCTCGTATTGCTGCCAAGCTTATCTGAAGCCCAGAATTCTAGATTTGACAGATAATGAGCTAGCAAACTCATTCCCAGAAATTCGGACCTTATTTGCTTTTCAGTCTTGGTTGATCTTCATTTCAGACTTTCCTATCTTTTACCCAGATTAGTTCAAGAATTTTACAAGAACTTAAAGTGCACAAAGTTTGGTACAAGTCTTTGGTCAAAGGAGTCAAAATTGATTTACCAACAGACTTAGCTGCCACCTTGTTTCATGCCCCTGATGAAGGTGAAAATTGCAACAAATACCAATTTGACCTTCATGAAGCCTACACCTTCTCACAGGACTACCCTCTGATGAGTCTGATCCCAAACAGACTCATGTCACCAAATACAACACCAATACTTTTTCCCCATCCTTGAGAATTATCCATCACATGTTAACAACCATAATTACCCCTCAAGGTGGTGGAAGGGATAGGTTGACAGAGACACAGAGGTTTATCCTGTATTGCATGAAAAAGGACATCAAGATAAATCTTCATGACATTATGTATCAGATAATGTCAGAAGAAACAATTAGAAAGAACCTCAAGAGATCACTCCCCTATGCTGCTCACCTCACATCAGTTTTGAGCACTTTGGTGTGCCCTTAGCAGGAGAGAAATCCCAAACAATTCCAAGTTAAACATTACTGCTTCAAGAACATAAAGAAATTTATGGGATTAGATTGGAAGACAACCAGATAAGAAGAGGTCCAGTTCTATTGAAGCTCCTGAAATACAAGAGGACCAGCCTCAAGTCAAGAGGACCACCCTCAAGAGCAAGGGGATCAGCCTCCACATGTTGAGGGCCAGCCTCAAATTCAAGAGGAACAGCCTCTTAGGCCAGAGGATCAAGTCTAATTGCCAGAAGTTCAAGTTCACTTGCCAGAGTACCAGCAATTAGTGGATGAGGATCAGCCTCAACATTCTCCTGAAGGTGACATTCTAGCTAATAGCCCTATCTCACCTCATTTTGAGCCCTCCTCATCCATTCCCCCTGACCTTGAACTCCCACTTTCCAAGCTTCAACTTCTTCTGGTGGGTCTCAATCCACCAGAATTGTTCTCCTTCCTTAACTCCAAGTTTGATACTTTGAAATCCTCAATTCATACAATGTCCGAAAGGTTTGAAGTGAGGATCAAAAGGTTAGAGAACAGAGTTTCAGCTAATTTCATTGAGCAGAAGGCAGCATCAGACTATGCAGCTCAAAGATTCAATAGGCTCATGGATCCCTAGCTGATGCCTCAAAAGATCTGAAGGAGCATCAACAAAAGCTAGAGATAGTTCTCCAGGGAATTTTGGCAAATTCCCAAGCAGATGTCTTCAACACCACAGAGACCCTCTCTCAGCTGAACATGACAAGGTGTGCCTTTGCTCACCTAGCTGATGACTTGGAGAGCATGAAACACTTTAATGTTCACTTGGACAATCAGATTTCAGAACTGAAAAAGGAATTCAAGATCTTGTCCAGACCTGGATGGTCAGGTGATTCTTCATCAACCTCACAACCAATTACAGAAGATCTACACAGAATCCAAGACAATTTGATGGAGAACACCAATCGAAGGAACATTTTCTACACACCAAGCTGACAACAATCCATGAGCAGATGAAGTCTAGCATGGCTTCCATGGAGAAGAGGATGTCAGACATAGAGACATTCCTCCTTCCTCTTCCTCCTCCTCCACCTTCTACTTAATGTAATCTTGTTTTGATGATGTCAAAGGGGGAGAAGAAAGAAAGAAAGAATGAATGAAAAATTATTGTAATGTTTTGGGAGAAAATGAATGAACTTGATGTAATGTGTTCTGAATTGAAATGAATGAAATGTTTGTTTGCTTGTCTCAATGAAACTTGTTGTGTCATTGTGAATGAAAATCTTTGTGTTTGAATACTTGTTAAGTTGCTTGACTTGTGTGTACAAAAATCTTAATTCAAGTAACATTGTGTTTCACAAATGCACCATCAATTGTTACTGAAAAATTTCAAAAAGTCTTTGACAAGTATAAACAAAAAGAAAACAAAAATTTGAATACAAAAATGCTTAAAATCACACTTCATCAAAACCACATTGAAAATGGATTTAATGTTGCCATCATCAAAAAGGGGGAGATTGTGGGTTGAGTGTTTATTTACACTATTTCCCTCCTATTTTGATGATGACAAGAAGGTTTTCAAAAGCAATTCAAATGAAACATGTCAAATTTATCATACTGAAATCAATGTCAAAAAGCATGTTTTAAATCACAGTTATCATTTATATTCATGATAAATCTTTTATCTAATGATACATGTGCTTTACATTTCAGGAACAATTTTTTCTATGAAAGTGTGTCGACACACCTCTCATGGTGTCGACACAAGGCCTCAGGTCCCAAGGAAGAAAATAGACAAATTTGCTAAATGTGTGTCGACACCATTGCAGATCAGGGTCGACACTAGAACCCAGTTCCCAGAACAGCCAGTTTGAAGAATTGGGACAGGGTGTCGACACACTCTCAGAGCAGGTCGACACAGGACACCTTTCCAGAAGCTCAAGCTGTCAACTTCCAGACAAGTGTGTCGACACAGTTGGGTTGTGTGTCGACACCAAAGGTCTGTCAGAGACCATGCTTCAGCCTTCACTTAGTGTGTCGACACAGCCACCAAGGCAGGTCGACACACTCCATCAAGATTCCAACTTATCTGTATTGCTTGCCACGTGTCCTTCTAGGGCGATCAGAATCTTCCTAGGAACGCGTGCCCTTGTACCCCAAAAGGGTATCTTTGGAATCCTAAGGCTATAAAAGGTCTTTTCGGCCAGCCTTCACATCAGAGAAGGGACCCAACTCTCTTAGAGCCTCCAAAAAGCTCCTGGCGGCCAAAAAGAGCTCGTGTCTCCTTCCTCTGCTCTCCAAGTGCTTCCAGAAGACCAATTTCCACCAATTCAAGGTGTGGGAATGGGAATTTGATTCCTGAAGACTCCTCTGAAGCATTCCAAGGAGGCAGATCCTGTAGAAGACTTCTTTGGTGAAGAATTCGAGGAAGATCCAACTTCTCAGATTGCAGAGCATCGACTGGACTTCAAGCTTCACAAGTTTTTCCAATTCAAGCTTCTACAAGGGAGTACACTGAAGAACGAAGCCTTTCAATACAATTTATCTTTTCTTCTGTTCTTCTGAGATATCTTTTGAGATTATGCAAGTGCTTCTGCATAACTCTCTTTAGAGTTCTCAAATTTCGACTAGATCTGTTGCTAGAGGATCTTAGTCTTAAGTTGGTGTCTAGCAAGTTTTAGTGTGAGCATTGTGCTCAGGTGTTGTGAGCCGTCGAGCTCAGTTTGAGTTGTCAAGCTCAAGGTTGGTGTGAGCAGTCTTGCTCAGTGTTTCTAGAGTAGTCTTGCTCTAGAGGTCGTGTGAGTTGTATGCTCTGAAGTGTTGGATTGTTAGGCTCCTTTGGGTGTGTAGCCCAATTGTGTTAGTGAAGCCTCACGGGTTGTGAGGGGTGGATGTAGGAATCACTTGGGTGATTTCCGAACCACCTAAAAAAATCCTGTGCATTTGTCTTCTGTGGTTTGATTGATTCATCCGCTAGATGCTGGCATAGGATCCGTCTTTAATTCACTATATCAACTTGATTCACATCTAAGTTTTTCAACTACTCACATCTAATCAGATCTGTAGTTTTTCACTGATAACATTGCCTCTGATTCTAAATAGTTTTCAAATTACTTAAGCTTCCGCAAAAGTGGTAAGATCTATCATCCCCCCCTTCTAGATCCTTTCCACACATTCAATCATTTGATGATCGAGGCACATGGGGCTTTTGCTCCGGCCAGAGCAACTTAAACACAGACGTGAGAAAGCGATGGCCTGGTCATCACGTTAGCAGACGCCCTACTACTTCACGATCTTAACGTCTGCGACCTTGATGGTCAAAGCCACCACATGGCGTGCATGCAATGCTCACATCTGATCGCGACGGACCAAAGCGTAGCGTTCAGGCATGCAAAGCCACAGGTGTCACCACTTCACCGACAGCAAGACGATAAAAGAACTGTCTACTGTCAGAGTCCTGTCGTGATAGGGGGGTGGCCGACGCATTCATAATCAGAACGCGACGGTCACCTCCGTTGCCTTCAGAAGGCGACGGGTTGCTCTGTCACGACCTCAGCCGAGAGGGCAAACCCACAAAGGGAACGAGATGTACAATCTAACCAACAAAAAAAAACAATTTCGTCTTCGAAATTAAAGGCGAAACTAGGGGGAACAAAGAGTAAACAAAATACTGTCACTCGAACAAGTAGGAAACTGCCCCGCATCTCGTCCTCATGCTCCCAGTGGCATCGCCACGGCGCGGTGCATCCCAACTACCTTGATGAGCAGGATCTGCTTCCTGCGAAGCTGCTGCACCTGCGGTCCACCACGCTGACTGGGTACTCGGCACGGACAGGTCGGAAGCGACCTCTAGCTGCGAGTAGTTGAGTACATGTGACGGATCTGGCATGTACTTCCTCAGCTGCGACACGTGGAAGACGTCATGGACACCTGCCAACTCGGATGGAAGAGCTAACCGGTAAGCGACGTCGCCAACCCTCTCCAGGATGGGAAAGGGGCCAACAAACCTCGGGCTGAGCTTGCCCCTCTTCCCAAACCTGAGAATGCCCTTGGTGGGCGAGATCTGAAGAAACACACTATCGCCGACCTCAAACTCAACCAGCCTTCTGCGAACGTCGGCATAGCTCTTCTGCCTGCTCTGCGCTGTCTGCAACCTCTGCCTGATCAGCCTCACAATGTCTGCACACTGCTGCACCAACTCTGGACTTACCAACTGCCTCTCGCCAACCTCGTGCCAGTGCAACGGTGTCCTGCACGGTCGACCATACAGAGCCTCGTAGGGCGCCATCCCGATGCTGGAGTGATAGCTATTATTATACGAAAACTCCACCATGGGAAGGTGCGACTCCACGTGGCCACCCCAATCTAGGCAAACACTCTCAACAAGTCCTCGAGGGTCTGTATGGTCCTCTCTGATGCCGTCTATCTATGGGTGGTAGGCCAAATCAACATCAGCTCAGTGCCAAGTGCCTGCTGAAAGCTGCGCCAGAAAACCAGAAGTGAACCTCGGATCTCTATCTGAGACAAGAGACTGGGGTCCCATGCAAGTGTACCACTCTGTCCACAAACAACCGAGCTAGTCTGTCCATGACCATGCTGCTCTGACGGTAGAAAGCGAGCGGTCTTCGTTAGCCTGTCGACGATGACCCGAACACTGTCGTGCCCCTGAGAAGTGCGAGGTAAGCCAGAAACAAAGTCCATGGTGACATTCTCCCACTTCACATAGGAATGGGAAGTGACTGCAGCTCACCACCAGGATGCTGTGCTATGCTTTCACCTGCTGACAGGTAAGGCAGCGCGAAACAACTCAGCGATATCTCTCTTCTCCCAGGCCACCAAAAGAGTACCCTCAAGTCATGGTACATATTAGGAGCCAGGATGAATAGAGTAGCGCGACCGGTGCGCCTCAACAAGTACCTCCTCCCTGACGTCCTCTGGAACGTAGAGTCTGTCTCTGAACTGAACCTCGTTGTCATTCGTCCAGCACCACCTCAGGCAACAGCAACACGTCTGCCAAGTCTGTGTTTGCACTCTGCGCCTTAAGCACCTGCTGGTATATCAACAGACGAACTGTCATGCTGGCCAACACTGCTCTCTCCCGGAGGGCTAGACGGCGTGAAACACACCCTGAGTGGCATCCTCCAGAAGTCTCCAGTGTCTAACAACAAAGAACTCAAGTGTGCTCCTACTCAAAGCGTCTTCTACAACATTAGCCTTTCCCGGGTGATAGGAAAGAGTAAAGTCATCGATCCTGGGCAAATGATACTTGTCTTCACAGTCACCTGATTCAGCTACGATAATCAATGGACATTCTGAGGCTACCATCTTTCTCCTCACAAATAGAACAAGCGCTCCCCATGGCGAGAGCGGCTAGGATGAATGAGGCCCAACGCAAACAAATCCTCTAGTTGGCACTTCAACTCCCGCAGCTCCACCGGTGCCATCCGGTACGGTGCCTTGGACGCAGGCATCATCCCCAGAAGCAACTCAATGGAGAAGTCTACTCCCGCTCGGCAGCAAGCCAGGTAGATCCTCCAGAAAACACGTCAGTAAACTCACAAAACCACAGGCACGTCTGAAACAAAAACCTCACCGAATCCGAGACACACACGGAGGCCAAGAAAGCAACACAACCGTCTCGGATGAGGCGCCGAGCTCTACAGAAAGAGACAAAGGGTCGGTGGACAGACTGGGTACCTCGGAAGCAAAGCACAGGTGCTCCAAGTATCTCAAACCTCACGATCTTCTGCTGACAATCTACCAGTGCAGAGTGCGCCTCCAACGAGTCCATGCCAAGAATGGCATCAAAGTCGTGGAGCTCCAAGGCAAACAGTCTGGCTGGTAGCTGGTGGCATGTACCTCGATGGTGACACCCTCCAAGTAACCAAGGGTACGCACAAAGTCACCGTCGATTAGCTCAACTGCAGGTCACAGGCTCGCTCCGGAGCAAACTCAGACAAGGAAGCAAAGAACTCCTCAAAAGCAAAAGTGTGTGGCACCCGGGATCAATCAAAACTCTAGCAGCTATACCAAGGATGGCAAACCATACCAACGACCAGATTAGAGGCCTTCGCCTCCTCTCTAGTGATGTTCATCACAAACCGTGACCACGTCCTCGCTGAGGCTGTTGCTGCTGGCGCTGCTGCTGTGGCTGCTAGTACTGACCCTGGTGTGCTGCTGCGACTGCTGGTACTGACCTTGGTGCTACTGCTGGCGCTGCGATGGCTGGGGTGGATGGTACTGAACTGAGGTGCCTACTGCTGCTGCTCCTGTTTGACCTCAATGGACACTCTCGCCTGTAGTGACCCGGCTGCCCACAATGGTAACAACCCGAGTCTTGCTGGCTCTGTTCTGCTCCCTGTTGCACCGACGGCTCCACTGGCTGCTGCTCCGACTGACGTCGTGCTGTGCTGCCTGTACTGACACCTGCCTCCACGAGCGGAAAACCTCTTCAACTTCGAGGTCAGGGCAGCACCGCCTGTCCCTGAAAAAGAAGAAGAGGAAACACTCCCTCGACTGCCCGAAGGGTGCTGGTACAGAGAAGACCTCCCTGAGCCCCCACTCTGCTGAGCTGAAACCGGACACTCCATCTCTAGGGCCATAGCTCTCGCCACTGCCACGGCCAAGGTGTCACAGAGATGACCAGCCATGGCCCACCTCAAGTCGAATGTAGCCCGCTAATGAACCGCGCTCGGTACGAGCTGCTCACTAGCTGCACATGGGGAATGTCTCAAAGTAGCTGCAGAAACCTTTGGTGTACTATCCCACGGTCAAGTCTTCCTGCACCAACTTGTGAAATAGGCCTCCTCTCACGGCAAACGTGTCGAGAGAGGAATCGCAGTGAAAAGCACTAGGAACTCTGCCCAAGTGATCAGGTCCAGCCTCCTGCCCTAAAAAACTGGTCTGCCTTACTGTTCTCACACCACTACAAGTGTGAGAGGACTCTGGCTCTGATACCACTGTAACGACCCGAACCCGGATCTCCAACTCTCCACCAAGAATCCGAACAT
>JACBKR010006205.1:0-13815 GCA_014218235.1 Colocasia esculenta | reverse complement strand
TCTGATGCGGAA
Source organism: Colocasia esculenta (assembly GCA_014218235.1). Lineage (NCBI taxonomy): Eukaryota > Viridiplantae > Streptophyta > Magnoliopsida > Alismatales > Araceae > Colocasia > Colocasia esculenta. The sequence goes on along the minus strand of JACBKR010006205.1, from coordinate 13,803 downwards.
AACCCTTTGTCAGAACGCCCCCCCCCCCCCCCCCCCCCCACCCCCAACCACCCACCACCTAATGCTCCAACGCCAAACCTGCCAGAAAAGCCCTAAGCGCTATTGCTCCACCCACCCTACTAGACTCCCCCAGACACTCCCCCAATTCATCAGATCATGCTCACCACCTACTGGAAAACCTTTTCCCTCATTGTTCCACCCTATTGCTCAGGTATGGAGATCGAGAGAGTGGGAAGGGAGGGTCAATGGGTCACATCATAAATATCAAGCTAAAATAAATAAACAACAAATGTGAGTAAATGAATGCCTGCAAGAATACAAAGATTTTATCATAATTCAATGCTGAATGACTAACCCCTACATCCAATCTTCAAGGAAATATCTTCGAGATTCACTAAGCTCCTACTATACACTAGACATCAACCTCCAACCAATTCTGCTTACGTACTAGATACTGACCTCAAGCTTATCAAGTTCTTCACTTAGACGTAATTTCACATGCATGTCTTCTGCTTGGGGAACTAAGCAACACTACCTCCTCTTTCACCTGAAAACATAGTCTTGTCCAAACTATGGGGACCTAAAGGGGGAATGAATGGATCACAATTCAAATACAATTAAACTTGATTCATAGCAAAAGAAGATATATATATATATATATATATATATATATATATATATATATATTATATATATATATATATAAAACTAAGGTGCAATGTACGTGTCACACCCCGACGCGGAATATCGGAAACATGAGGCAGTTAATATAGTGTGAGTATAGAGCGAGATAAACATCAAACCACTGCACAGTTTGAATAATACAAAAACACTGTATTTCCTTATTCCTTCCACTATGTCTATTAGATTACCAATTCAGAGTCATAACTATGGACTCAAAGAACTTCCTCATATTTAATAAAAATAGCTAACTACTAAACTCTAAAAAGAATAGGACGACATCCGGATCACTCTTGAACTTACTCATCCCCATCCTCCTGAGTGTGGTCCTCATCATCATCTATTCACCTGATATCATATCACAATATGTAGGGTGAGTGATAACGCTCAGCAGGACTTAATATCTCGTAGACAGACTACTTTAAGTGATTAATTGTATTAAAGCATGTTATTTACTATTGCTACATTCTGTTTACAATTTGAAAATATTGCTTGCAAAACCCACTCCGTGGTATACTAGATGTCAACAGTCTCACCAATCCACTTCGGAACTTGAGAATTGTTCTCAGTGCCGAGAAATCGCGTATGTCCTTGACAAAATTGTACCCGAGCCTGGTGAAGGGGCTAGTAAGAAAGACGTTGCTTCTTTTTAAGAAGTATAAAGATGACTTGACACTTTTCTAGTATTACATGCTTGCCTTCATGACTCCTGAGCTCTAGAGGCAACATGAAAAGATGGACATGACATCCATGCTTTTGCATCTCCACAAATTATTTGAGGAGGAGGGACAGACTCAGAGATATGAGATATCAAAGAGTCTATTCAGGCTAGGATGGCAAAGGAGAATCGGTTCGGAATCATGTCCTAAAGATGATCGATTGGATAGAGAAGCTCACAGGATTAGGTCTTGTCATAGAGGATGACCTATGCATGAACTTGATACTTCAGTCCCTTCTAGATTCCTTTTCTCTATTCATTATGAATTTCAACATGAACAAGATTGAGGCGACTCTTCTTGAGCTCCTCAATATGTTGAGGGAAGCAAATGGTGCTATCAAAAGAGAAGCCAGTTCTCTATATTGGTGAGACCAACAAGAAGAAAAGGAAGGCAAAGAAGTCCTTTAAGAGGGAAAAGGAACAACAAGCAGCTAGAAAGGCAAAGTTGCCAAGAAAGAATCGGAAGGATAAAGGACATTACTTCCACTGTGAGAAAGAAGGACTATAACAACCTTGGTTTTTAAAATCTCAAATAAAATAAAATTTTAATTAATAAATTTGATAAATAGAGTTAGATTAGAAAAAGAGAGAATAATTGAAATAAAAGAGAATTAAACCACTACCCAATAAACAAAAATAGAAATGGGTTGTATAATGGCCCAAGCATGAAAGAATGGGCCCAATTGTGAAGAGCCCATCATGGGATGGGAGGTAATTTAGCCTAAATTCGGAGTTAAATATTAATAAATTAAATAAGGGAGAGATAATGCCTAAATGGATGGTAATTATCCTATATAGGAGTCCTCATCCCATCTTAACCCCTTGGCTACGAAATTAGGCCTCTTCCTTACCCTATTAGGTGGATAAATACTAGAAATAATGAGGATAAATAGGGATTTTCGGAGTTGGAAGAAGAGAGAAGAGTTTTAAGTTGTTTGGACTCTTTAAACATACAAAACACTCCAATTTCGGCCCTATCAACCCTAGAACGACTATTGGAGCTTTGGAGGATGAGGAGAGGAGCTGAGGACGAGGAGCAAGGAGAGGAGGAAGCTTGGAGCAAGGGATTTTCGTCACCTCCTTCGTCTAAACCCTAGGTCTTCATTACAGCTACGAAAGGTAGGCAATCTCAAGCACAAATGTGAAATTTAACCCTAGGTAGTCCACATGATCCTCTTTGAAAGCCCTCTAGTTTCGCTCTATTTCATTCTTCCATGAGGACGAATTAAATGTTTGAAGCCTTGTCATCATCTTGTACCCGAACCCTAAAGTTTGTCTTCAATCCATGCTTGTACTTGATCTCATGTTGTGAAATTATTCTCTTAAATACTACTTGTTACTAGCTTTCAAACGCCTCTATTGCCCTAATTTCTATCATGTATTCGTTGCTAATTAAATCATTGTCCTCGACTGTGCATGCTTAGGTACCGAAGATCAACCTATTCAAAGCATGCCTTACATATATGTTGTCTAATTAAACATGCCCACTGATAGATCTCCATGTCTTCTTTCGTTTAAAACTTGTTTCATGATTTTGGAACATCGAGTGAATTGATATTGATTTTTATGCATACTGTGTCATGAAATGGAGGGAGGAACCCTACCTGGAAAGAGGGTAAAACCCCCTTTCTAGGCTCAGGCCACCTTCTGGAGTCGCGACGGCCTGACCCGTTGCGATCTCAGAGGGGGTCGCGACACGGGGGTCCATCGCATTCTAAATGCGACGGGGGACATGTCGTGACCTGGCCGGGTTGACCCTAGTGGCCGGTTCAGCAGAACGCGACCGGGCCTGGCGTCGCGACCTGAACGCGACAACCATCTATGTCGCGACCTCAGTGTCATGGCCAGAACTTGAATTTACACTTATAACCCTGCTATGTGGTAATTTAACCCTGTTTAACCCTAATTAAACACTGTCATGACTATTAATGACTGATTATTTGTAAATGGGTATTAATACATGAAATTCATTAATTTAAAAGCTATGTGCACAATCATACATGTTCTCTTGATTTCTTACACTTGCACACACCTAACATTCATGTTTGCCATTAAACCTTATTAAACTCAATAATGTATCTGATAATTAAGCAAAATTAATACTAAATTTGTGATACCCCAAAATTTCCTTCTTTATATTGTGCATATGTATTTACTTGTTGTGTATATAACATGTGTATTCAATTGCACATATTACCATTTTTATACTTCTCATGAACATACATTATATATTATATATATATATATATATATATATGATATTTTATGTGAGAATAGGCAATTAGCTAATTTTGTGTATATTGTGTATACTAAAATCCTAGGCATATAATACTTAAGTAATATTGTGCATGTTTAATCTAATTACCGATGTACATGTTGTATTTATCTATTCATGCATATGTACATAACTATGTTGTATACGGTGTGTATATGTATGCATATGTCAATTTAAGTGTGTGCATGCAAGAATTAATGATTGTTTTATAAAATTCTTAGCTAACTTATTTCATATTGCATCTTAATGATATATGCATGTACTATCTAAATCTTGAAGAGCACAGGTATACATGGTGTTATCTTATGCATGTGATATCTAGATATTTCTATACGCATTAAGTTATTCATAGTATATACTTATATGTACTTAAATAGTGTTGTGCATATGATATGTAACTACTGTTACCTACCTTGTAAGTATATGTGAGTTACTTTCATACATGTATAAATAAATAAATAAATAAATAAATATATATATAATATATATATTATATATATATAAGTGTACATGCATTATCTAGCTATCAATGTACGTAATGTATTATAAATCACATGCATATTGTATATGTTGTGCATATATTATCATACACCTTGTAAAACAAGTGTGAGTTTATTTCCGTGCATGCAATATATATATATATATATATTAAATGAGCATGTATTATTTAATTATTGGTGTGCCTATTGTATTTAATCATTATATGCATGTTGTAGGTAATCATGGTGTGTATATGTATACATACATATGCTAATCTTGTTTAAATGATATTTATCTACTTTAAGCATGATTAATTATTATGATGTGTAGGGTACTTGAATGATGATGTGCAAGTAATATTAACTAATGATGGACACATTACATTCATAGGTTCATGCATGATGTATGTAATCATGTAGTGAGTAAGTATATGCATGTATGTATGTTATTTATGCATATTATCTTTAATTAAGATTAGTGTAAGAAATATTTAATAAATATTATGTAATGCATGTACTTTATGTGGTGAAGGTTTGTGTAATTATTTTTACGCATATTAAATTATTTGAGTGTATTTATGCATTTATTTTAAGGTTTGCCGGTGTTTTGGCCAAAACTGCCAGGCCAGTGGTTGGCGTCCACATCCCTGGACGCCAATGCACAGTGGGCGGTCACCCCCCTGGATGCCAAGAGCCTGTTGGCGGCCAGACCCTTGAGGTCAACTGTGTAGTTGACTACAACCGATGTTGACGTCAATATCCTTCTGCGTAACGGTTCCAAATTTGTTAATGCCCGCATTTTGGCCGGTTCCAGATTAGGAAACCCATCCTAATGCGTAGGAAACCTACCCTATTGCGTACCCCAACCCCCAAGCCTATAAAATACCCATCCTAGGGCGAGGGAAAGTCTTTTAGCATTTATGAAACCCTAGCATTCGCAATGGAGAAGAGCTGATCTTTGGAGGGCTGGATCCGTCGACTGGAGGTGTTCCCCGAGGAGCTACATCAACTAGGAGATAGTCACATAGGAGAATCATCCCCAACTCCGAGGAACCATCTACATCAACAGAAGAAGAAGATCTGACGGGAGTTTGAGCACCTTGGCAGGGCGAGGAGGGCTTCACCGACGATTCTTGATCTTCGTAGATTTTTTAGAGGCAACTAACCCTAGATCTTAATCCTATACATGTCCCCTAAGTCCAAGGTATTTTTACGAATTTTTCCTCGATTCCTGGAACCCCAAATTCATCCTTGTATTGAGTGCTGTCTGTGTGCTACTGGGAGGAAGTTGGCGGCAGCATCTGCTGCAGTCAAGTTCCTGAGTTGGCGGCAAGGGATGCTGCAGTTGAAAGTAAACGACCACATCCCTTGACGTCTACTTCTTCAGTGTTCTGAAATGAACTTTTTGATCTTCTTACGCTATTTAAATGATTTCTGGACATAGGTATATGCTACAATTTTATGGGTGGTTGTATACAGTTAGTAGGTCATATCATGAGGTTGCCCTAATTTATGTGAAATGTGTTAATTATTAAAATTAGTGACTGATTATGAGCATGATATGAGCATGTTTAAATCTTGCATAAATAGATTTTGTTGTGAATTGGATTTCATAATTTTTACATGATAGCATGAGGTCTGATATTAGAATTTTGAACTGTAGCACCCAACCATGTTCATATGTACCATGTCTAATGATATTTTAATGAATATGTCTAAAATCTAGATTTATTGTAGAATTATATTACGGTTCAAAAAATCTGGAAAATTGTATATGTGATATGTTTACTGTTAATGACCTGTGATAAAAATTTGGAACTAATTTGATGACAGAAAATACACTTATTGTTAAATCATGGAAATTATTCACTTTGGGTATGTTTAATCTAATCTTATGTAATTCAGTAATTAACAACATGTTTAGGACTGTAATGTGAGTTGTTTTATTTCTAAAAATAGTCGTATCATGATTAGGTTAATTGAGGCATGTGCAATTGATGAATAAGATATGTAAAGTGATTAAATAGTATATGTGAAAAATGTAAATAAAGTGTGAAAATGTGATAAGATGAACGTGTAATAATTGGGCCGAGATTGACACTACTACCCTAGAGGCTTCGAGAGTTGTACATAGAAAAGTCCCTATGGAAGGCTCTATGTGTGAAAAGTATGTCTTAAGGGCATTAGGAAAAACCTGGAGGTGGACAAGTACCACTGGATAGGGTGGAGAGGGCTTCTCCCGGTCTGTGCAGTTACCAAGATTCACCACTACATTGCCTAGGTGGTGAGTATGTGATATGAGTTATGTAATTATGAGTTGTGTTATGAGTTATGTGTTATGAGATGCGATGAGTGGTGCTATGAGATGAGTTATGAGATATTGGTTTATGTCCTCTAATAGGTAGTTAGGACTACGTGTCATGGCATTTTAAACAACGGAATATGAATAAAGTATAAGATGATATGGGAATGTGGCACGTGATGAGTGAAAATGATATAATATGTGATAAGTGAAAACCAAGAGTAAATGATATGAAGAATGTGTGAAGATATGTAAGAGAGAGGGTAAATATGAATGAGAATGTGATTTCATGTGAAACCAATATGATAGTGCATATGTTCATACTTTCATGTATTAATACTTAAATTGTAATATCATGTCATGTATTCATTATCTTCTTGTAATAATGTATGTGATTATATATGTGTAAACATGCGAATTATGCGACACAAAAAGATGAACATGTGGAATTGCTAAATGAATAAGATAAAGTGTAAATAGATCTAATTCCATATAATTGAATTTAATTCATGTTAAAACAGCAAGCAAAAATTTGCAATTAAATATGAAAAGTGCATGTGAAAAGTGAATAGTCATCATGCTAGGTTGTTCATTTCTTTATGCTTAATTCTATGTTCTAGTTCGTAGAAATATATCATGAAATGAATTAATGTTTGGATGGATGAATCATGTTACATGTTAGGTGTAGAGAACAGGTACAAGTGTATATTAGTATCCATGACTTAGAATAAAAATGTGATAGTTTAAAGCATGCCTAAGTGATTTAAATATGTGTTGATAGTTAGGAGTATGTGCCATGTGTATTCTTGTAGTTAAATGATGGTATGTATTTCCTTAGTGTATGATAGCTTAACATGAATGTGATATGTTTATGGTTAAGTCTTTGGTTTGCTTGTTGAGTCTTTCGACTCACTCTTGCTTCGGCGTACAGGTGAGACAGGTATTCACTTTTTGGAGGAAGGCATAGCGAAGGTTGATCTCTTGGAGGAGTAGCTTTTGAGGAACGATTATCAGTTGTACTTTTCTTTTCATAGCATGAATAAAGTAATTGTATGGACAATATTTGGACAATGTAGTTTTTTTATCATGTAATAATGTGGACATTGTCATTTTATTTCGCTATATAGACTGTGGAATGTGTGATGGTGATGGAATAAAAGTTGGTTTATTCTTATATTTCCGCTGTACTAAATTGCTATCCACGTACATATCAAACTATCGACCAGTGTTGGGTTATTATCCCACTGTGACGATGCTCTTTATACCGATGGGGATTGGTATAATCGTAACCGGTATGAGGAGGGTCGTTACAAAATTTCCCTATTAATTAATTACACTTGTCTTCGATTTAATCGCGTGATTTGAATACCGTGATCGTTTCCCTCGGCCTTCGAGCACTCGAGGCACGACGGACCCTAGTTTCTACACACTCTCTTGACATGGACCACCTCTCCATCGGGAATACTATCGACTGGGCTAGGGACTCCTTGTCAAGGCCTCCGTAAGTCTTCTTGGCTTTGGCGCACGTCCTTAGCCGACGAGCTGGTTGTACGCTTAACACCCGTTACCCCTTAGGGATCAGCACGATCCATGGCCTTAATGTGTATCTTTCTTACCTTGTGATCATACCGGATCATCTGGCCCGTGTTCATAGCACGGCTAGTGGGTGGTGGTGACTTCTACCAGACTGCCAGCACCTGACCTAGTGTTGTGCAACTGTTACTATCGAAGTTTAACGTTGTTTTACGATTATACCCCTATCTCATCTACTATCTCGTTACTCTCATCTGTTCAAGTTCACTCTATACTCTCATCTATTCGTCTATTACTCTCATCTATTCTTGGTACTCTATTTGGCCATTTACATTGATTGTCTAAAATAACAAACGATACTATATGCCAGTGCAATAGGGCCCGATCTGGTCCTGGGGAGAGCTCCCGAAGAGTGCCATTTCCTCATGAGGGTTACATGATCAGGATGTGTACGGCATGCATCCAGTGCCATTTAATACTATAACAATTAATCTATGACAATCAAAGTGCTATCTATACAAGTGCTATCGTTACATGCTAGTTCGTTACATTGCCATTCCTTTATCAATCTCGTTGTACTATTTTTCCCTGTACCAGTGCTATTGTTCTCTTGCTATCGTTACTCACTCTACATGACTATACTCTTTAGTTATCCTGCCATTTAAGACATTAATCATTTAAAGCATGCTTGTTCTCATGAGATATTAAGTCATACTGAGCAATATTCGCTCACCCTGCGTGTTTTAATTCATGTGTTCAGGTGAGTCGGATGGCGATTACCACACTCACGAGGAAGGGACTGAGGAGGACGCTCTAGAGTGACCGTTCTAGAAATCACTACTTAGTAGTAGTTAGTTTAGTTATGAGTCAGTTAGTCCTTACGTATTAGTTTGGATTTTGAATAAAGTACTTTGGGCCCTAGTTTTGGCTTTGATCAATGGATGTAATAGTTATTCGATGAATCATTAATGAAGTTGGATTTCATTTGGTATTATTCCAATTGTGTAATAGTTTGAAATTTATCTATTGCTCTGTACTATTTAATAACTGTAATCCACTTCGATATTTCGCGTCGAGGTGTACAAGGACATTGGAATAGGAACTGCGAGGAATATCTTGCAGAAAAGCAAAGAAAAAGAAAAAAATAGGTTTGTTCATGATTGATCTCCATTTGTCAGAAAATTATGATAATGAATGTGTATTAGATACCGGGTGTGCATCTCATATCTGCAACTGATCATTGCAGGTTTTAGCACAACATAGGAGGCTGAGGGGCAACGTGGACTTAAGAATGGGAAACAACACAAAGTGTTGAGCAAATGTGTACTCATACTTATTTAACTTGATTTTTTGCTTAATTATTATATATTGTTTTTATGATGACAAAATACTCTAAAAGTCATTAATGAAGAATCTTTTTTGAAGAATCCTTTTTCAACTCTATAAGTAACAGGTAGTATGAAAAATCGGCTAAGTATGAGATCGAGTTGCTTGTCCATTAGTGAGAGTTGAAGTCTCACTCCGACTTAGGATAAGTCGAAGTTTGACATCGACTATGGTATAAGTCTCTCAGCAGAAGTTCAACTTCGATTGATGGAAGATTTATAACGTAAGTCGAAGTTTGACATCCACTACAATATAAGTCTCTCAGTAATCGAAGTTCAACTCTGACTGACGGAAGATTTATAATGTAAGTTGAAGTCTGACATTGACTATGATATAAGTTTCTCAGCAGCCAAAGTCCAACTCCGATTGATAGAAGATTTATAATGTGAGTTGAAGTCCTACTCCGACTACTTCTTTTGTCAAGTAGTCGATGCTATCTCTAACTAATGAAGAAGTGAGCAACATTTGAACTTCATGTTATCATCTCCGACTCGTACTGCGATTTTCTTCTATAGTAAATCCTATAATTGAAGTTTCTCTAAGATCTTGTGACCGTTCAAATAATCCTTTGCTTAATATTTCATGAACATTTCCTTTGTCATATATATATTACCATATATAAAGCCATGTTGTCGTACTAGCTCCTACTATATCATGGCAAGATTGAAAAGAATATTAAGATTGTAAGAGAAGCTTTCAAAAATGAAAGAATTTTTTATAATGCCTTGTCATTTCAGAATCTCAATCTGTATGTTCAAAAATATCTTCTAAATCTTTTGCGTATTTAACACATTTATTGTTCTGAAAAAGAATCTACAACAATATATGTGTGTGTAGAACGAACATCTATCTCATTTAATGCACTATAGTTCTTTCATAGTTAAGGTTATGTACGTTCTCTATGGTCAGAAAAGACTTGTAAATACTTTCCTTAGTATTCCTTTTGTCCATTGTACAAATGAATAATATCCTATCCCAGGATATCATCCTAGAAGAGAAAGTAGCTTTTGCCTTGTTTATGCATGCATGCATTTATTGCAGCCAGCTACAGCAGCATGCAAACTATCCTCAAGATAGTGAACTAGTTGATCGTTGTGCTCAAAAACAAGATGTTACACTCAAAGGAAATCTTTTCAATCAAATGTCTATTTCTCAGTGGTAAGAAAACTTCAAATAGATAGCTGAAGAAGAAGACTCTAAAGGCTTTATATAAGAAGTCGAAGCTCCTCATAGAGAAGATAATAACTGATGATTAGAGATAGATAGATTCGCACATTTAGAAAAGCAAAGAGAGAGAGTTTAACGCGATACAAGTGTGAGGAGATCAGCGATTCACTCTCATATGCGCCTTAAGCCTTCAAATCTCATACGTTCAAGTCTTCTTCAAGAAGTGGATGGGCATTACAGCTAGGGTTTGAGAAGCTCCACTTAGAGTCAGGGAGAAATTAGTGTGTCTGAATCATATTCTCTTTGTATCTCTCTCTATCTGTGTGCTCATACTTTGAGCAACACCCTTGTAATAAGAAGCCTTGCTTGTAAAACTGGCAAGGGGTTTGTACCTTGTGTTTTCCCTTTTGAAGAAGGGAAGGTCTACTTGGGTAGGCAGTTGTATGCCCCTCGGAGAAGGGAAGACTTGTTGGGTGCAAGTGTTGTATGCCCCTCGGAGAAGGGAAGACTTGCTGGGAGCAAGTGGTATATGCCCCTCGGAGAAGGGAAGACCAAGTTTGGACTTGGTGTTTAGTGGAAAATCCCAAGAGTTTGTTTGGGGACTGAACGTAGGACTCTTTTGAAGAGGAGGTCTGAACCAGAATAAATCTTTTGCCTCTTTATGTGATTGCTTCCGCTTATTATTCTTTTTACACACGTTACTAATATCACTAACCTTCATTTTAGTAGTTAGTCTTATCAATTTTTAGATACAAAGACTATCAAAAGAGAAGTGCAAAAAGAAGTCCAATTCACCCCCTCTACGACATCGTAGTTCCATACATTCTAACAAGTGGTATCAGAGCGGGTTCTTCTTCAAAGAATCCAATGATTCGAGAAGAAATGACAACTGAGATGCACAACATTGAAGGATAATCCATTACAAGACCTCCATTCTTTTATGGTGAAAATTACCAGTACTGGAAGATGCACAAGTATGCTTTATCAGAGGCACTTACTTTATTCTATGGCAGGTAATAGAAGAAGGTGATCATATTCCTCTCACTATAAACTCATTTGATTGGTCTCTAGCAAATAAAATAAATGGTTTTAAATTATAAAGAAAAAATTATCTTTGTTGTGCTTTAACTAAGGAAGAGTTTAACAGAGTTTTACTTGTAAATCTATTAAAAAAATGTGTGATAAACTAAGAATAACCTATGAAGGAACAGATAAGGTAAAGCAAACTAGAATAGTTATTCTTGTTTCGCAATATGAACAATTTAAGATGTTACTAAATGAAAACATAACTCAAATGTACACAAGATTTACTGATGAATAAATGGCTTGGCTCCTTACATAAAAATTACACACAAGAAGAAGTAGTTAGGAAAATCTTAGATCTCTAACACAACTATGGACACCTAAAGTAACTGTAATAGAAGAAGCAAATGATTTGACTGAACTTTCTTTAGATAAACTTATCGGATCTCTTATGACACATGAAATCAATATGAAAGATTTTCTGAAAGCTCTTCTAAGAAAAAGTTTCTAATGCTTTGAAAGTTGTACCTTCCTCTTCCTCTTCCTCTTCCTCTTTAGAAGATGTAGGAAATGACTCAAACGACAATGATGATGATGAAGCTATGTTGTCTAGAAAGCTGCAGAAAATTCTAGCAAAGAAAAAGAGAGTTGGAGCCAAGAGATACTTCAAGAAAGAAAAGAAGAACAAAGATTCAATATGTTATGAGTGCAAGCAACTAGGACATCTAAAGACTGATTGCTAAAAAGAAAGATCAGGCTGAGAAATTTGAGAAAAAGAAAGGAAAAGATAATAAATATTGAAAGTACGAGAAGAAAGCTATGGCAGCTACATGAGACAACAAAGACGCTTTCAAGTTCAAGCTCCTCTTGCTCAGAATCAGAAGATGATCAAGTAAATTTATCCCTCATGGTAGAACTAGAAAAGATAAACTCAAAAACTCTATTTGAATCATGTTCAGATTCTGACATTTAGAATAAGCTTTTAATGAATTGTATGAAAAATATAAAGTAATTGAAAATACTTAAGATAAATCTTGTCAGTGAAGAAAAAGGTAATGTTATACTAAAATCAGAAGTAGAAAGATTAAATGAACAAACAAATGAAACTAAAAGAACCAATAGTCTATTGTGTGAAGACCTCAAAGCTAAAAATATTAAAGTTATGGAATTATAAAATAAACAAAATGAATACAAAAATGAAGAAAAATTAAAAGAAAAAAATGACTATTTAAAGGCTTTACTAGACAAACTAACTACCTGTAAACCTCTCTAGTGATAAGATTAAAAGGTCTAAATCAGGTAAAAAGAAATATGGTGTAGGATATAAACTACTAGAAAATGAAGAACACATAATTTATCTAGAACTAATACCCAACTCCAAAATTTGTAAAAGAAAACTTGTCAGGAAAATTGAGAAAAACTACTTAACAAATCTACAAACAAAAGATTAGGCATAACTATAAAGCATAAACAAAAATTGCATACAATCTATGTTGTACACATTGTAATCAATTATGACACACAATTATCACATGTACAATAAGACACTTGCATTGGATTCCTAAGACTAACCTTTAAGGACCCAACAAGATTTGGGTACCAAAATCTCAACTTAATTTTGTATGTAGGACCACCTGAAAGTATCCAAATAGTATTGGATAGTGGATGCTCAAGACGCTTGAGATGAAATAAAAAATTTATTAACTATATTCAGAGTTGAAGAAGGTCAAGTAACATATGGTGATAATGGAAAAGAAAAATAATTGGATGTGGAACAATAGGAACAAGATTCAAGAATCTGATAGAAGATGTTTTGTATGTTGAAGGTCTCAAGTATAATTGATAATCGTTAGTCAATTATGTGATAAAGGGAATAAAGTACAGTTTCAGAATGATAAGTGTATAATTCTCAACGACAAGAAAGTAATCTTTGAAGTATAAAGAATAAAGAATCTGTACACACTTCAACTGGCAGAATTAAAAAAAGTCGACTTATGTCTTGCAACCAACAACGAAGAAGAATCAGATTTATGACACAGAAGATTAGGACTTGCAAGCACTTTAGTGATCAAGAAATTACTCACTAGAATTAGTGCTGCACGTGCTAAAGGGAAGTAGACTAAGACTTCATTTCAGTCCAAAACATTTGTGACAACTTCCAAACCTTTGGAGCTTATCCATATGAATCTATTCGGACCAATGATAACATTAATTCTTGGTGAAAAATATTTGGCTTTTT
>JACBKR010006204.1:0-14001 GCA_014218235.1 Colocasia esculenta | reverse complement strand
AAATCTTTGTATGTCTGTGAGCCTATCCCGACCACCACCTTGGGGTGTGATTATTGTGGTGAGGATGTGATGCACCAATTTCAATGGGGGAGAAGGTATTGTTGTTGACTTGGTGACATAGGTCTGGTTGGGCTCTGACTCAACAGCTGGGAGTCCTAAGCATAGATAGGCCTCATGCAGATCAACTCAAACTCATGATAACTTTCACCTTCATCTGGAACTCTGATAGGTTGCAAAGACAAGCTCTCTCCTCAAGGAAAAAATCTACTGTCAGGAAGAGTTTTAGTGAAGATGTCAGCAATTTGTTTTTTCAGTTTCAATGAAGTGGAGTTCAAAAGATTTTTTTGCTACCACATCCCTCAAGAAATGATGCCTAATTTCAATATGTTTTGTTCTGAATGCTGAATTGGGTTTTTAGACAGATTTATGGCACTTGTGTTGTCACAAAGAATGGGAACCCAACCTAACTCTTGGTTGTAATCAAGAAGTTGATGTTTCACCCAAAGAATTTGAGTGCCACATCTACCAGCTGCAACATACTCAGCCCTACAGTTGACAAAGCAACTGAATGTTGCTTTTTAGAAGCCCAAGAGATTAGGCAACCACCTAAGTACAAACACAAGCCACTTGTGCTTTTTCTATCAAGTTTACACCCAGCATAATCAGCATCACAATAGGCAATCAAATCTAACTTACAACCAGCAGGATACCAAATTCCAAGATCACATGTTCCAACAAGATATTTAAAATTCTTTTAACAGCTAACATGTGACTTTCTTTTGGATTAGCTTGAAATCTAGCACAAAGCACACACTAAACTGAATGTCAGGTCTAGAAGTGTGAGATAGAGTAGAGAACCAACATACCTCTGTATGTCTTTGGGTCTACTGACTTACCAAGTGAGTCTTCTTCTAGTTTAGCATTAATTGCATGGGTGTGCTTGAATGCTTAAGTTCTGGAAGTCAAACTTTTCAAAAGTTCTTTGACATATTTGGTTTGACTTATGAAGATCCCCTCACTGGTTTGGTTAACCTGCAATCCCAAGAAAAATTTAAATCTCCCATTAAACTCATTTCAAATTCATTTTTCATTTGGTTTGCAAATTCAGTGCACAGGCTCTTATTGGTTGATCCAAATATTATGTCATCACATAAATTTGGACTGCAATTATTTATTTATTGACAGTTTTTGTGAACAGGGTTTGATCAACATTACCTCTAGAATATCCTTTTTCAAGTAAAAGAACTCAAACGGTCATACCAAGCCCTTGAGCTTGTTTAAGACCATAAAGAGCCTTATGAAGCTTAAAAACATGATTAGGATATTTTTCATTTTCAAAGCCCGGAGGTTGTTCAACAAAAACATTTTCTTTTATATAACCATTCAAAAAAGCACTTTTGACATCCATTTGATAAACTTTAAATTTCAGTGAAGATGCAAAAGCAAGAAAAATTCTTACAGCTTCTAGCCTAGCTACAGGGGCATATGACTCTTCAAATCAATTCCAAATTCTTGGTTGTACCCCTTTACAACTAGCCTAGCTTTATTTCTTATGACTTGACCATTTTCATTCAATTTATTCTGAAAACCCATCTAGTGCCAATGACTGATTGGTCACTAGGTCTAGGTACTAATTCCATACTTGATTTCTTTCAAATTGATGAAGTTCATCATGCATTGCATTGATCCAATCAGAACTCATTAGAGCTTCATCAATGGTTTTGGTTCAACTTGGAAATTAGAGCTAGTGGTCTTCATGAATTGCATTCAAGAATGATGATCTAGTTCTTACCCTATCATTCACATTGCCAACCACATTTTCTAATGGGTGATCTCTCAAAAATCTATGTTCAGAAGTTACCTGTTGAGGTGCACTTAAGTCTGGAACAACATTACCTGATCCACTTGGAGTAGGTGAATGAATGTTCAAGTTCTCACCAATGTCTTCATTTTCCTCAACAGTTGGTGAAGAATCCACAATGAAATCATCCTCTTCATTATCTTGACTGTCCCTGCAAGATTTAGAACCATGAGTTGAAAAGGAATTTTCATCAAAAATAACGGTGGAGACTCTTCAACAGTTTTGTTCTTGAGAAATAAACTCTAAAAGCTCTTGACACTTTAGAATAGCCAAGAAAGATGGCTTCCTGACTTTTAGCATCAAACTTGTCAAGATTTTCCTATTGTTGTTATGAACAAAGCATTTACACTCAAAAATTTTGAAATAGACACTGTTGGCTTTTATTTTTCAATAATTCATAGGAGGTTTTTCTGATTTTGTCTGATCAATGCTCTATAAGAATGTGATTTGCTGTGTTTACAGCTTCAGCCCAGAAGGATTTGGCAATTTGCTTTCAAGAGCATGGATCTAGCATTTCCACAGTGTTCTATTCTTTCTTCCACAACTCCATTTTGTTCTGGAGGGTGAAGAAAACTTGTGAAAAATATGAAGTTCAGCACATAAATCAGAAAAGGATTTGTTTTCAAACTCACCCCCATGATCAGTCAAAATGTTTTTGATTTTATATGGAAAACTTGTTAAGGTAGTGGTACAGAAATTCCTGAACTCAAGGCAAGCATCACTTTTGTGGGACAAAAAGATAACCCATGTAAATCTAGTAAAATCATCAATATCACAAACCATATCTTTTGCCACTTAGACTTAGAATTCTTGTTGGGCCAAAGAGGTCCATATGAAGCAATTCTAGTGGCTTAGATGTGAGTACCTCATTGAAGGTTTTAAAAGATTTTCTGATTTGTTTTCCTTGGGCACAAATCCCACAAACTTGATTTTCTACATTAGAAAAGATTCAGGAAGACCTTTAACCAAATTCAGCCTTAACATTTATTTATTGTTCTGAACTTGCATGACCAAGTCTTTTGTGCCAAGTCCATGCAATTTCATTCTTATTTGCAACAAGACAAATTTTTCAGAAAAGTTTTTATCAAGGTTGATCATGTAAACATTGTTTTCCTCTTCCAAAGAATTTTATTTTATCAGTTGATGAGTCAATTATCTTGCAAAAATCAGATTCAAACACAACTTTGTGACCTTTGTCACATAGTTGGCTAATGCTCAGCAAATTGTAATTTAGACCATCAACTAACAAAACATTATCAACTGAGTTTGAGGAAGATTGACCAACCTTTCCAGATCCAATTATTTTTCCTTTATTTTTACCTCCAAAAGTGACAGAACCTCCCTCCTTCTCAATCAGGAATAAAAATTTAGCTTTGTCTCCAGTCATGTGTCGTGAACACCTACTATCAAGGAACCACACATTTGAGTTGGGTGCACGACTTTCCTGCAAAATCAATCAGTGAAGAGAAGATTTTGGTACCCAAACATTGTTGGGACCATCAGAATGTTTGAGCATTGACATCAAATATTTTCTAACCCAAATCTGACTTGTTTTTTGCTTCTGTTTTGGTTCATTAGTGTTTTTTGTCTTTTTCACTTTATTCCTTTTCTTTAGGAATAAAAACACCAGTGTTCTTTTTCACATTCGGAGGGGAGTTTTGCATTTGGACATGATTGAACATTTGTGGAGGTCCAAACCAAGGGTTTGTTGGTACATTGAAAAATTTGGATAGAAGAATTGAGGGTGGTACCAAAATGGATTGTATACCATTGGTTCCAAGAATTAGTCCAATCAGCTTGATGTCTTGGAAGTCCAAGGTTTGTCATGAATGGCTTCTTTTGAATTTTTCTTATTTTTCATATTTTTACTTGAATTTTTATTGACTAGTTTTTGTTTATTGAGGTTGAGCAGGTCGACCTGTCCTTGACTGGTGTCGACACAGCAGTCACAGATTTCATCTTTTTGTGGACTGTGTCGACCTGTAGATGATTGTGTCGACCTGTTGGTTCTCTTTGTTTGTCTGGGTTTTTGAAATTTTCAGTGTTGCTTGACACTTGCTTATTTTTTGTTTTTCAAGACTAGGACCTTTGACAAAATTGATCAAGGGTGTTTTTTTCTTATTTCACCAGATTGCTTTCTTTGGGTTTTGTTTGTTGAATCCTAGTCCATGTGATTAGATCTCATTCTAGCTCCTAGCAAGGCCTCCAAATTGTCTTTACCTTTGTGAAGGTTTCAATGACTGTTTCTTTTTCTTTTAGCTGATTTTCTAAGGTTTTGATTTCATCAGCATTTTGTTGTTTTTCTTTTTATTTCAATTCCTGCTTTTCAGACAATTCTTTAAACTCTTGAGTGGCCTTTTGGGATGCAAGCTTGAGCTCATCAATTATATTTATGATTTTCTTTTTCTTCATTGAGCTCAGTTACTTTCATTTTCCAATTCACAAATTCTTTTGTTTGTTGATTGGTTATGCAGAATGTTTTCAATTTTCTTCTTTAGATGTTTGTTTTCTTTTCTTATTTCAGAATAATTTTCAACAAGTTCAGCATACGCATCTTGCCAATCATCATTGTAATCTTCAAAAGATGTACTTACCTTTCCATCTGAGCCATTTGCCATAAAGCAATTTCCTCACTCTCAGAGCTTGAGGACTTTTCTTCTTCTTTCTCACTTGAGTCTTCATCAGACCAAGTGTGACGGCCCTCATTATACCGGTACGGTTGTACCAACCCCGTCGGTATAACGAGAGTCCTCACAGTGGGACATTTACCCAAACGATACATACAGCTGAGATACACGCGAATATACAAAAGAGTAGCGGAAGTAAAAGAGAACTATCTCCATTCATTCATCATCCACATTTAAACATACATGAGTTTTCGCATTTACAAAAGGAATGAGGGCTCACATAATTTAAATTGCTGAAATAGGAATACATAATGTCCACATAATACATTCTTTTCATGATAATTCTAGTACAATGTCCAAGTACATACTAAGGAATACACAAATCACATGAAACTCCACTAGCTAGTCTCCGCGCTCGGAGTCCGTCCTCCACCGTCTCCTCCAACGGTGTCGCTCACCAACTATACCTGTACGCCGAAGCAAGGAGTGAGTCCAGGGACTCAGCAAGCAACACTATACATGATATTCACGTACAAGTCCTAGTGGTTTCTACATGCACATTTACAATTTGCAATACAAGCATGCTAGTCAATTCAAGTTTCAACCTAACATGAAAGTTCTACACTTTTATACATACCCATGCTTTCAGATTTCTAAAGTAAAATTCACCTATCACATGGTCTCTATTCAATTTACTCTTGAACTCTAATCTTTTAAAGAATCAAACATGAGTTATCAACATGGACAATTTTACATACATGAAAGGGGAACACAATTAGCATGGATTCCACATATTCTTAAGCACATACATAACTTTTTCACATGCTTTAGTTTCTGAATTCACATGGTTCAATGGCTATAATCCTACACATGAGAGCTACAACGTTGCTTAAAACATATCATATGAACAATCCATTATGCTATTTTGCACACATATTCATTTTGTTCCTAACATGGATTCTAAACATTCTTGCACACATAACTTGAGAGTAATAACATGCATCTTCTGAATTCACATGGTTTCAGACTTAGTCTCACATGGGTTTCTATAACACATTTACACATCTAGAATTTCACATTTTTCTTTACACTAGTTTCCTCCTTTCACATGGTTACACTTCACACATACACATTCACATTGTCACTTACACATTTACACATGGTCACATACACTTCACACATTTCACATTTATACATTTTAGGTGCCGTGACACATAGTCCAAACCACCAAAGAAGGACATATACACATCACATTACACATAGACGCCATCTAGGCATTTCAATGGCGACTCTTGGACTGCGCAGACCGGAGAACAAGTCTCCACCCTAACCAGTGGTACTTGTCCACCTCCAAGATTCCCCCTAATGCCCTTAGGGTCACTTACACAATGAACTTTCTCAGGGGACTTTCCCTGATACAGCTCCACTGCCTTCTCGGAAGCAGCATCACTTGGCACGTTACACTGTTACACATTTACCGTTTTGCACATGGTTTACACATAACTCTTTGCATTTCATCCACTTACTCACTCACATGGATACCTCTATTTTTCCTAACATGATACTACAGAATTTCAAGAGTTTAACACACAGTAAACACACTAATCACGTTGGGTTTAAACAAAATCTAATCACATTACGATCATATGCACGAATTATCACGTTTCACATGGAAATACATAACTTTTCATTTACGGGTCCAAACGACCTGAAATTTTAACCACATGCTGTCTTCGGTTCAAGATCATACCCTTAATTTTTCAGATTTTTATGAGCTAAATAGGATTTACAGAAAATCAAACACCTAATTAGCATATTTTTCACAACTTAAGCTAACATGGGTCTAACACATTTTGCAAATTGGTCACTTGCTGTTTCAACATAGGCTACTAACACATGCAGGAATTGAGGATACAAGATTTCCCTAATTCATACATCTATGGATTTAACACTACCACCATTCTTGCATGCTTTCATTTTATTCTACCGAACTTATTAGCAATTTCGCAAACATGCATGAATTACCAAAATTTTGAAACATACATACATGCCCCACATTCTTCATGAACGACTGCAACCAAGACATTCAACAAATCCTAATCATGGAACATGGATTTGCAAATTATCTACAAGTCATGCTCACAAGTTTAAAAGATACTATTAACCCACATTCACCATCACACCACATGATCCACACACCACAATGCACAATATACATAGGGTATAGGTTTACCATATATCCTCATGACGTAAAACATACCGAAATTATGTATAAGAGGGACAGAACAGCTCACTGTTCTGTCCAGAGGAACTAGGCGGCGGTCTCTGGCCGCTGACTCAGGGTCAGCGGCATGGCCGATGGACGCCAAGAAGGAACTGGGCGTCCAGGGACCTTGCCGTCTACTCAGTCTGTGCAGAAAACACAGACCCGAGCTCTGAAACTTGGGTGAATTGGAGGGTCTAGGACTCGAGGAAAAATCCATAAAAATCATAAAACCAACCTAGACTCATAAGGGAACACCATGGATAGGTCACTTGCCTTTCAAAAATTCCACCAAGGGATTTAGGGCTCGGTGAAGACCTCCTTGGGCAGTCCCAAGAAAGTTGCAGAAGTGCCTCCAAGATCACCTTCCTCCGGGTTCTTGGATGAGCTCCACAGCAAGGGGTCGATGGGGAGCCTTCTCCTTTGCTCCAGCTTCCTTCTTGTCGCAGTAGATCTCCGATCAACCTCCAGGGGGCCGGATTTGAGGGTGCCAAGATGGGGTTTTCTCACAGACTCCCTCTAGGGTTTTTCCTCTCTTTTCCTCCTCTTGCAAGGGTGAAGGGGAGAGTGGGAGAGGCCAATCGGGTTTAGACAATAAGGAGAGCCCCTCACCCACTCACCATAACCGATTGACAACCTGAGAGCCGTTGGGGGACATCCCCCAATGGTTGGCCATAACCTTGTTTCAGAAGTTGCAGCTCTGCTGCGCATGCAGGTCAGAGAAGTTGGCGTCCATATCGCTGGACGCCGGAGTTAGTGCTGGCGTCCATGTCTGGACGCTGACACTGGTTCAACGGCCCTGGCTTGACGCCAAGGGCCTTCGGCCAGAACCCTAAGTTATGCAGAAAACCATGCATACCAAGCTTATATACATGCAATATACCTATGGTATTGTATCCACACTATCATCATGCAATACACACATTATTACATTTACATAAACACATACACACGTAATTATACTAATTAATGCATACGTAGTTATGTACATACTACACCAGCACAATCATACACATGCAAACACGAATAATGCGACGGAAAATTCGAGGGTCTTACAAAGTGGCAACCATAGCTTTGGCTTCTTGAATTTGTGATCTTCTTGTATTTCTCCTCCTTTGTTCTCAGGACATTCTCCCTTCATATGTCCTGGTTTGTTGCACCTGTAACAAATGACAACTTCCTCAAATTTTTGATTTCTACTTGAATTGGCATTAGAAAAGGAAGTGTTTCTTTTTCCTGATGGGAATTTCTTTTTCCCAGAGAATTTTCCTTTTCTATATTTTAAGAATTTTCTGAATTGCCTGGTCATGAGGGCAATCTCATCCTCATTGGACTCAGACTCATCAGAACTTGTTTTCCTCCGATTCTTGTCTTTGTTACTAGATGAAGCTTTGAGGGCTACTGGTTTGGTTTTTATTATTTGCTCTTCATTTCCTTTCAGGTTTATTTCATAAGTCATTAAGGATCCTATCAATTCATCCAAAGAGATTTTGGACAAATCTTTAGAATCTTCGATGACTGGGCCTTAGTGTGCCAAATTGAAGAGAGAGAGCGCAAGATTTTCCTTACCAAATCAGCATCTGTATAATCCTTACCTAAAGCCTTCAATCCATTCACAATGATCATAAACCTAGCAAACTTTCAGAAATTGTCTCATCAGATTTCATCATAACAGTTCATACTCAGAAACAAGAATGTTAGCTTTGGTTTCTTTTACTTGAGATGTTCCCTCATAGAGTAACTCAAGCTTATCCCCATCTCCTTGGCAGATTTGCACATGGAGATTCTTGAGTACTCCTTAGGGTGGACTGCACATTGGATCATATTCATGGCACTATAGTTCAGGGTAGCCCTTCTAATCTGTTCCCTGGTCCAGGTTTCTTCCTCTCCCTGGTTCTCATAGGGGCCTACCTCAACTACTTTCCAGATTTCGTAGTTTTGGGCTCTAAGAAAAACTTGCATTCTATTCTTCCAATAGAATAGTCCGTCCCATTGAAGAAGGGTGGCCTATTAATGGAATGACCCTCAGCTATGAACCCTATGGAATCCATTGATCAAATAGATGGTGAAAATAAGGAAACACTCAGCAAGTAAGCAAGCAAAACACACAGAACAACAGAAAACACTCAGATCAGATCAGATATGAACCCTCTCTGATACCAATTGTAGGATCGAAAATAAGGTTGGACCAGATCTAGAAGGGGGGGTTGAATAGATCTAGGCCAGAAACTGCGGAAGCTTATCTAATTTAAAAAATTGCTTTGAATCAGAGACAGCTTAAAAAAGAAATTTACAGATCTGATGAGTGATTGTGTGAGTTAGATGATAAGTGTGTGATCAAGTTGATTGAAGTTAATTCGAAATTCCTATGAATTCATCTAGCGCAAAGTGAAATTGAATCACAACAAACCACTGCCACAAGATTTTAGGTGGTTCGGAAATCACACCATATGACTCCTACATCCACCCTCACACTGTGAGGATCCACTACACAACTTGGATACACACACTGGAGCCTGACAACTCCAATACACTGAGTTTTACACCTCACACAACCTCTAGAGCAAGACTACTCTAGAAACCTGAGCAAGACTGCTCAACCACAACCTGAGTACACACTCAAAAACCCTGAGCACAAAGGCTCACAAATAGCTTGCTAGAACAGAAACACAAGATCCAGATCCTCTAGCAAAGATCTGATCTATCAAGAGTTCATTCAAGAGACTGGTGCACACAACTCTGCACAATCTCAGAATGACTCAGAAGGACAAGGGGAATTGAGGAATTGTATGAATAATCCTTGTTCTTCAAATATACTCCCTTGTAGAAGGTCGAATTGTGAAGAAGCTTGAACTCTTGAAGTCCCTGGCCGATGCTCTGCACTTTGTGCTTTAGGATCTTCCTTGAAGTCTTCACAATTGGCTGCTTCAACTGATTTGCTCCCTTGGAAGTGATCTCATTGCATCTTCATGGATGAGACTTCACTTCTTGTGCTTGGAGAAATGGAAATTGGGTTGAAGAACCCAGAGAGCAAGAACGGGAGGAGCCTCAGAGTTGCCGCCGAAATAGCCTTTTCCTGGATGTGATGGAGGTTTCTGCTTGGCTTGGGGGCAAATAGTGAGGTATTTATAGCCCCACATGGCCCAAAGTGCCCTTGGGATACGTGGGCACATGATCCAAGGTTAATCCCTTTAACCCTAGAAAGCCACGTGTCTGATAATTATTAAAATTTCATGTTAATATCATACATATAGTTGATTTTAGATAGTCTTTTGTCCATAAATAATGTGCCAGTTGACTTTTATTTTAATTTTATCCATAATAGATTTTGAACACTTTAGTTAAATCATTGGATTAGAAAATACATGTTTGCATTTAATCATTTCTTTCCGATAACTAATTAGGTTTATATTAAAAGATTTTTAAATAATCCTTGTCGCAATAAAACTTTGTAAATATCTTTTAATAGTAGATAGATTTAAATTTGTAAATAAATAAGATTTTCATTTTACCTCACCCAAAACTCATTAAATAAATAACATTTTAACATTTCACCACATTTTAATACTCACCCAATCTCATTAAATCAATTTTAATACCTCCCATCTCATTAAATAAATAATACCTCACCCTACCCAATTCCAACACGCACATGCCCCATAGGTCCCTTATGCTTTCTTCATTAGAATAGGTCATGCACAATTTTTTTAATTGTTCTTTCTTCTTAACAGGTCGCTTGGAAGCCTCTGGTGTTCGGCGATTTGGGGCTTGTGAAGGCCAGGCTGGTGCGGCTGGAGCTGAGGTGGAGGAGTCCTGCTGGTGCTGGGCCGAAGCAGCAGGAGCTCGGGGGCGCCCAGGTCTGGGCATGGCGGCTCGGTGTGGTGCTGCCAGATGAGGGAGATCTGAGGGCGGCCAGTTGAGGTGGGCATGCGAGGCTGGAGCGGCTGCTGATGGCTGGCGAAGCAGAGACCAGATCTGGAGGCGGTTTGCGGCTGGGTGTGGCCTCAGCAGGTCACGGCGGGGTGTGCCCAGGCGATGGCGCCAGGAGGTGAGAGCTGGGCTTGGGCGGCCTGGGTGCGCTGGAAGCTGGCCGGCCAGGTCAGGAGTTGAGGCGCCCATGTGCGATGGCGGTTTGGCGGGGTGTGAGCTGGCCAAGACCGTTGCTGATGCAGCTGGTGAGCTGGGCCATCCGATGGTGCTGGCAGGTGGAATCGGTGCTGATGTGGCTGGCGCGTGCAGATGGAGCCATGGTTGCTGGTTTGTGCAGAGCAGGGGCGATCCGAGCTCTGATGTGCGGTGTGAAGACCTGTGCGAGGCGGCCAGCAGGTGTGCTGGCTGGTACGTGCGGATCTGGAAGCAAGGCGCCCGAGCACCTATAAAAGCGACCCCAAGGTCCAGAGCAGGGGTCTTCGCTAGTTAAAATTTTTTTTAAGAATTTTTAGTTTAATTTCCAGTTTTCTTCTTGTTCTTCCAGACTTCTCAGGGGAGGCTGGAGTTCGAATTTTTGGGAGTTTCTTTCTTCTTTCTGTAAGCTGCAGAGCAGGGATTTCGCCATTCAGTTTGGGATTTCTCTTTAGCTTTTCATTCCTTCTGTATTTTGCTTTCAACATTGTAGAAGAGGGATTCGGCATTTTTTTTTGTTTTATAGCTTCTGTTCTTCCAGTTCGGGGCTTGGCAAGTAGGAATTCTAAAGAATTTTTAGTTTTCATTCCCTGTATCTTCTTGCTTTAGCAGAGCCAGAGAGGGAGTGTTCCGGAGGGTTGGCTAGTTGGTAGGAATTTCTTAGGATTTTAGTTTTTATTCTCTGTACCTTTTGTTTTAGCAGAACCAGTAGATGAGGGGATTCGCCAATTCGGCATGTAGGGGTTTTCTTAATTCCTGTTCTTCGAGAGATCAGAGTTGAGAGAGTGTTACTTCTGCTTTGTTTGACATTTTTTTTTATTTCGTACTTCTGTTCTTCTGGAAGGAGCTCATCAAGTTGGTTGATTCAGAATTTGTGGAATTTCTTTCTGTCTCTACATGTCTTCTGTTCTTCGTTCATCAGATCTGCATCAGATTTAGAATTCTTATTGTTGGAAATTTTAGTTTAGCAATTTGGATTCCATTTTTTTCATTTCTGTTTGAGCAACGCAGAGGAGTTCGATCCAGAAAATTCTTATTTCGTTTGTGTTGATTTGTTTTGCATTTCTTCTATTTGGCTCCCGGAAGGCCCTCTGCTCCAGAGGTTTGACAGTTCTTTTCGGTCAAGTTCATGGATTTTAATTTCTGTCATTTGTTTTTGTGTATTTTCTTCTGTCCTTCTGTACTGCAGTGAGAGATTCCAGAAGTTCGATTATGTCATTTCTTCTTTGTTCTGTGAAGGATTCCAGAGGTTACTTGGAGCAATTTCCATTTTTATTACGTGTTAGATTGTCTCTTTCTTCTGCATTTACATGGTTCAATCAAGTGTGTTTGTTGCATTTAATTCTGCTTACATTTCTTATGTGATGTGTGATCTGTTTCATTGGGAGATTGTGGAATTTGGCATTTGTGAATTTTCAGCATTAATTGGGAGTTGCGTTCTTTGTGGTTCTACAAGGTTGGCGAGTTCAGATTGTGGGGAATTCGGCTGTTTGGAGGATGATCCAGGGGCACCTGCTGTGCCATTTCTGCTAAATTGCTTTGTCCCTTCTTGCTGTTAGTAAGATCAATCCAGGAAGTTTGGTATTTTCATTTCTACTGAGTTTAGAATGTGCAGATTTGGAGTTTTAATTGTGAAGTCTATGTTCCTGTTGTAGCAGAGCATTGAGTTGATTTCGTGAAGATTTCCGAGTCTTTTAAGTTTGTTTTCCAGTCATTAATCGGGTCTCTTCCATGTTCTTCAGTAATAGCAATAGAAATCTGATTTAGCAACTTTAATTTCTGTTACTTACTTTCCGTCTGAATCTTGAGCTGTGAGAATAGTGATCCGGTGTTTGTGGAGAGTTGTGATTACTCATCCCCTGAGCTGTAGGGGTAAATTGGTTCGTTGGTTTCTAGTTAAAGATTTCTCTGTCTACCGATTTGATCCCTCGAGCTGTGAGGGTACAGTGATACCAACTTTTGGTTCTCAATTCACTTGTTCTTTTATTAAGTTTGAGCTGAGAAGTTTGTGAGGGATTTGATCAGTGTCATTTACACATTCACTTTAAACGCATTGTCGATAGAGATTTCAAGTCAAAGTAGTTTAATTCAAATTCTATTCTGCCTCTCCGTGGATGGTGACCTGTTCTCACCATTGTGCTAGTTCCTTTTTGTGATTTTAATTCTGTGAGACAGTTTAGAGGAGGTGAGCTTGTTGATATGTGCAAGGAACTCTAGACAACGGAATTGCACAATCAACAATGCGCGCGTTTCAGTGTCCAGGTGGGACTGAACTTGACAGAAATCGCCGGAGTGTGTCGACACTACATCAGCCAGTGTCGACATCCTGTGAAAATTCCACAAAACTGGAGTTCTAGAAAGTTGGTCTAATGTCGACACTAAGCCTGACTGTGTCGACACACTGTGACAGTCTGTGAAATCATTCTGCTGGAAACCTGATCTAGTGTCGACACTACGTGGAGTTATGTCGACACCCTGTAACATTCAGGCAAAAGAGGTCTCCTGGAATCTGCATCTAGTGTCGACACTAGTGGAGGGTGTGTCGACACTACCTTTGCAAAAGTGTATGTTCCTGTGAAATAAACACAAATTATTAGTCCAATGTATTAACATGAATGTATGAGATATAATGTGTTTGGAGACATACTTTTTGAACATTGTTATTGTATGTGTGATGTTTTAACATGTTCTTCATTGTGCATTAAAATCACAACTTGTCATCATCAAAATCATGAGGGGAAATGTGTTAAATTCACATTCAACCCAACACCAGAGAGTTCTCAAATTGATGGTCCCTTACTCCAGGATATCAAAGATGAGTTTGAAGAAGCCATTCTTCGCTCGGTTCTGAAAGCTAGCACTCATTCTCATAGGACGGCTCTTCTAGCCCTGCTCCTAAAAAAAAAAGATTTCCTCCACTCATGCTCTCTTATGAGCCTCGTTTTCTACCGCTTTGGTTTTCACTCTCAATTGAAAATCGAAACAAGCCCCTCTATCGTGAATATCTACAAAATGCACCTTTGCCACCAATTTGGGACTTCCACACCTCAGCCTCACCGACCATCTCAATGTCATTCTCCCTTTCACTTCTTTATCCAAGGCTGATAAGTCTAAAATATTTCCATGAC
>JACBKR010006203.1:0-14065 GCA_014218235.1 Colocasia esculenta | reverse complement strand
TCGCCACCTGAGCTGAAGGGGCGCCATAATCTTCTTTCCAAGCACACAAGATCGTGGTCCTCACCGACGCCCCCATCAAGCAAGTATTTAGCCGACCCGAGGCCTCGGGGAGGATGGTCAATGATACGTGGGATCCCGAGCTCCCGCGCTCGGTTCTGAGTCCCCCCTCTGATCCGAAGGAAAATCTGAAGGAACTCAATTCCTCTTCAGGGCCGCTCTGTGCGAGGAGCTCGGTCGAATATTCATGTGCTCGGACCCGAGTTCGATAAGCGAACACTGCGTCAGCTGCCTCCTGTTCATTCGGAGGGCTTTGGGGAAAGTTCGGATCACTAGAATACCTCACGAATCGCAAAGCGTCAAACAACTGCAAGTAACTAACCAGGGAAAGTATCAGTCAAAGCCCCCTAAGAATCCGGCGTCGTGGAGAGCGCGAAGCGAAGACCGAGATTCTCGGGCACAAATCCGAATCCATGACAATCATAGACCGATATCTGCGCGATACGTGCAGATCTTGGCCAGCCAAGTTGTCCTGGTAAGGACATTATATAAGAGGGAAGCCTCCACGATGGAAAAGTGATGCGATCTTCTCCAACCCAAGACTCTCTTCCCAGTTGAACCCATCTCTAACTTGATCGTCGGAGCGTTTCCCCACCGAGGCGACTCGGTGGTCTTGCAGGAGGGAGTCAGCATCGCTCGAACGTCAGCCTCACCTCGGGAGTCACTCGGCTAAGGCCGATCCCGTTACTCCAGCAGTAACAATAGATATACAATATAATAGTCAATTATGAGGAATTTGATTAGATGTCTATCAATATACAATAATTATATACAATAGGAAATAAGTAATACTAAGATTTTAAACAATCACTATTTTTAGAGTCAGAACTATATTTACTTTGTACATTGCTAAATTTCTTTCAAAAAATAGTTTTCAAAATGACAATTTAATTTTTATTACTTTAAAATTTTATTATAATAATTTTCTTTTTAAACATAATGTAGCATGGTAATTTGACTTCATTAGGACTTTAGCATGTTAAATGACCTCAATTGAACATGTTTATAAAAATTATATTCTTTATAAGTTGATTGATCATCTAGTTCAAGGGCTAACCACTTATTAGACCTAAACTTTTCAAATAGACAAACCTTTGGTCTTAATATAAAATTATCTAATGAGTTTTTTGATATATGAAGTTAGAAGCTTATAGTAATTATGGGTCCCACTAGGGCAAGTTATAATTATTATATGAAGATGATGTTTTTTAGCCTTATCAAATGAGTCATTACAAGATCGCATATTTTTTCCAATTCTTTTCAATAATTGGAAAATCTAACCTTACAAAAATAACTTTTATCCTCTTGTCAGCATCATCATCTTTCAAGGATAAGTTTTTTTTTTATAAAGTAACATTATAATATGAGTTTATGTATACATCTTGCACAGGAATACTCTCATTTCAGCAACTAATAACTAAGAAAACACTTAATAATTATTACTTAAGTCTCCTCTATCTCTATACTCATAGTGTAGAAAATAGATGATCTCTGTCACCAGAATAAGACAGTAGAAAAGAGGTAGAAAACAGAAAAAGAAAAAGCTCTTGAGAACACCTACAATGGGTAATAAGAGTACAAGTAGTAAGAACGCTCTTTGATCAGTTTTTAGGTTTTCGATTTATTTCATAAAAAACATAAGGAAACAAATATGTCAACTCAGATGAATCAGATGTCATTATATCTTTTTAATACAGAATATTAAAATATCGCATTCAAGCAATGAAATCTTCGACATATAAAATAAAAGTATTGTCATGTCCAACACATTCAGCATAACAAACAATACGGCGAGTTACCCATGCCCATGGGGTCTAATTCCACAACTATGATCCACTGACTATATATACTTGGGTATTAATTTCATAAGAAGAATGAGAAACTACTCTAATGATAAAAAGATTAGAGACTCAAGATTCCCTCTATTAATGACTTTTTTTTTTTTGTAAATTGGATTTTGATAATTTTTGAAAGGAAAGAAAAGTAATAAGAAATTTCTAAAGTCACTATATGAAATTTCTCTAATTAAGCACCGTATGAAAAGAATAGATTTTAGATAGATAACTTGTGTAAAGATAACTATACGATACATAAGTACCCATATCACCACCATCCGATCTTTATCAAATTACATTTGTTGACAATCATGAGATAAGTACAAGGTTCTGAGTGATCAAGGTAATTATCAATATAAGTACTTGACATACATAAGTACTCGAAAGATTAGACAAATTATTTAAATATGTTTATTGGAAAATATTTTTTCTTTAACTTAATAATTGGATCATAGAATTATAGAATCACTATGTGACAAACAAGAATAGTTTAGGACAAAGTCAACATGTTTTCTTTTGTATATTCATATTCCTATCAAATATGATATATTCTTATTGAAAAACACTTTTTACAAATAAAAAAGGATTACTAAAAATCATGTTCGAACATCAATAGAAAATCATTACAACATAAATATATTTGACACAAATCAAAACTTATTATTTCTACTACTTTAAAAAAGTTTAGAAAAATTAATGAGAATACATAATTCAAAACACATGTGCGAAGCACATTAATTTAACTAGTTCAGTTTGGAAGTGCCGCCAACAACAATGCCAACATATGGCAAAAAAAAAAAAAAATATTAGAATTTCATATGGACGGAAGTCGCTCCAAATTTAAGATGAGAAATGCTTTGCGTCCGGCCACCCGGCTGGCGCTCCCCTCATTGGACAGCACCAGTTTGCCTGGGCCCCACCCCCAGGCAGCGCCCAATGGGGGAGTGCCAGCCGGGCGGCAGCCGGCCGCCCGGACAATAAGCATTTCTTATATAAGATTTAGAAAACCCACAACTCTAAGAGTTACGAGTCTTTGGACCTTATATTAGATACCGAAAAATCAGTGAAATTCATTGTCTATCTAGATAGGAGATACATATTTTCTTGAAAAAATTCATCCTTTCGTTATTTTAGTACTCCATCGTCGATGAAATTTAACTTCTAAAACCTGAGTCTTAGTTCTTAAAAATGTAAAGTGAACTACAATGAATGAGATGAATCCAAAGGAGAGTTACCCTAGTTTTACCATGTTAAGAAAAATTTATTTTTGAAACTCTTATAATCTTTCATACGCCTCCACATGCACTTACACATTGCAAAAAGCAACTCAAATGTGGGCAACCTATCACTTTTGTTTTTCTTTCTTTGGTGGGACGTGTTTTGTGTATTAATAATAAAAATTACATTAGGAGGTTGCCGAATACAGAATTACGGTCAGGCTAAATGACCATAAAATAAAAAGGTGACAAACAACATCAATAGGATGAAATTAAACATTTTCGAAGTAGGTGCCTTTCTTGGACAGCAGGCGTTGTTTGTAAGGCACTTAGTCCGTCCTTGCAGATGCGAACATCTTCTATAGTGATGCAAATTATCAATTGAATTAGACCAATTTGCCGGCTTCCGAAGACACACTGTAGGCATGGTTCTCAGACGAGTTTGGCGTTCTGGCCCCCGCGGCCAACGCACTCCACGGCGCCCCACCACTTCTGTTGACCTTTTATGGTCTCGAGGTTGGGACGCCGGCGGCATCTAGTGAAATCCGTCTCAGCTCCGGACAGCGTCTCCTCCGCGCCTACGATCTCGGAGACGGATTCCGAGACTTCCTCAGCCGGGATGTCAGAGAAGCCAGGCGAGCAACCTTTATCTGAAAAATGTTGTTGGACATCAAATAACTCATTGCGAATGCTAACTGAAGGTGTGGCTGACAGCTAAAGTCTTCTTTGTTGGAGATGTGTATTTGATGCGGCAGTCATTCCACGTGCGAGGAGGAAGACGACGCCGAAAGACATTGTGCACGGATGCCGGAAAAAGAGACGCGTAATCCGCTACGCTCTTCGTCTGTTTTCTCTCATCTATATGTCTATAGTCTGTGTGACCTGATAGGAAGTCTCACATATATTTATAGAGATGAGAGACCAGTCCCAATAGACCTGAGCAGGATCCCACCCATAACAGGATCTTAATGGACACTTAATGAGTTAAGTCCATGAATGTATTCCGTTATTGGACCTAATGATGTGTATAGTTGTGCGGACCCAATACAACTGGACCATTATATTGGGTAAAACCCAACATTCTCTCACTTGGTCCAACTTGTCACAAGTACATCAAATCTTCCTTTGAAAACTTACATATAATATAGACTATATAGTTTTAAAAGGACTCTTGAAGATAGTGGCAGAGCTATGAAGAGGTCAGTGGGGTCAAGTGACCCCACTGAAAATCTATTAATGGGTATACATTTTTTCTGTTAAATTGGGTTGGCTAAAAAATTTTCTATGTGAGTGACCCCATTGGACTTTAGCACAAAATTAATAACGCACCCTAACTTTTATAGTGATCCCACTGAATTAAATTTCTACGTCCGCCACTGCGTGAAGATTTGATGTCTTGGGCTTGCACCTGAAGGGAAAAAAAACCGGTACATGCGCGCATGATTAAAACCAAAACCACACATCGCTCCAATTAATGGAACCTGAAGAGTTCAAATATAGTAAATCAAATGACAGGGGTCATGGCGGTAAATGCATTAAATCACACACCACCTTCCATATACCATAATGCCCCAACATCACTACAATTGAACATCAAATCTGAAATCGTAGTAGAAAACTCAAACTTAATGTTTATCTGCTAGTCACCACTTAAGCATGCATTCTGCCAAACCATAGTCAACATGTATACAACAGTAAATGGAATAGGCAGAAAACAATAGAAGAATCTTGACATTGATGTGATCACAAATAACAACATAATGTCAACTGAAAGTGTCATAAATATCGAGATAGCTGATAAGACCCATCCGAATCACATGACTACAAAAAACACTAACAGGTAGCCTTTAGTGAGGGGTCAGCAACCATAAGACCTGTCCCAATATTGTTCTGTTACGGTGGTTCCAGGTAGGTCGGCTAACCCCGAGTGTAGCTGACCACTTCTGAGGATAGCTCGACATTCAGCAGCCTTGGCTGATTGGCATGGACTCACCTCGAGTGAAAAACCAGTCCGATCGGCAGTCAACGAGAATGGCGGCATCCGAATTGATCAGGACATACCCATAAGCTCGGACCTCGGGTCAACCGACCTCAGTAAGGCCATTGGCCGAACTCTTGTCTACTGTCTCACCAAATACGTCAGCTACAGCTCTGGTCTATACGTCCCAGGCATCTACAACTCGGCCCAGGCGGGACCATCTACAGCTCGGCCCATGTGGGCCTGTCTACGTCTCGACCCGAGCAGTCTTGTAACACCCTCAAATAAGTCTCCAATTGAGCACCTCGGGTCATCAAAGCTCGGGCCACGCCGACCTAGAGCTCGGCATCCTCGTGCGCCCCGTCAGTCCTTACGGGGTCAACGGACGAATGAGGTAACCACCAAGACTCGCGGAACCGCCAGTCACGGCCATCAAGGCCACGATCTCAGCGATCAGGCCTACAAGTGGCAACCACGATCATCGCAACTCAGCAGAAGCAACGGCACCCAATCCGGCGGGAATCTCGGTAACTCCAGCGAGATTGGCGGCTCGTCCAGCTCACCCGTACATGTCCTAACACTAATAAAGGGTAGACACTCCACAGGCCAAGGGATGCTATTCTCCCCCACGCTAGGCCATTCGCTCGGCTAGCAACTGACTTTGAGCGTCGGAGTGTCTCCCCGCCGAGCCCACTCGGCGGGCTTTGCGGTAAGGTCGGGACGTCGGGAGCAGCGTCACACGTCGGTCAAGCGCGCCTCAAAGGGATTCATCGGCTTAGTCGTCTCGGCTCCATCTGACGAGAAGCGCCTCAACGTCACCCGGCTGGAGCCGAGCTATGTTACTATACAGTAACATTGGCGCCGTCTGTGGGAAACGTCACAAAAGTCAGTACGGTTCCCCCTCTCTTGTTCTCAACAGAACTCCTCCAAACAGAGAACGAAATAGCCTCTGGAACATTTATCGCAATCGCCAAGGTGGCCAAGGCCTGGCACAAGTAGCAAGGGGCCGACGGAGATCGTAAGCCCCTATGCCTGAGGTCGGCTTGGGGCCCGGCTAAGCTCAAATATCGTAAAGCCCTTCAAGATTCATTTGAGGTCGGCTCGGGGGGCCGACGAGTTCCAGAGTTCATGGCAATCTTGCAGTTCCTATTAACAATTATCTCCGACTTCGGAAGCCTAAGCCCTCTAAACAGGAGGCCGCGATCACACGCTTAATGTCCTCAGTCATGACGGCGACGAGGTATGCCTATCACTCCACTCCTTGAGTCTTTGCCTTCGTACGACTATTTCTCGAAAAGGAGGTTCTGGACGAGATCGCCTCGGCTGTCCAGAAACCGAGAACCCGACATACGATAAAATGAAGGCGCGGTCGCTTCGGCACGCGTATATCACAGCTCGTCCGAGGTCACTTCGGCACTCCGAGCTCCTGAAAGCGCGGTCGCTTCGGCACGCGTCATAGCTCGCCCGAGGTCGCTTCGGCCCTCGAAGCTCTTGAAGGCGTGGTCGCTTCGGCACACGCGTACACAACTCGTCTGAGGAGGCTTCGGCACTCCGAGCTCCTGAAAGCGCGGTGGCTTCGGCACGCGTCATAGCTCGCCCGAGGTCACTTCGGCACTCCGAGCTCCTAAAAGCGCAGTTGCTTCGGCATGGGTCATAGCTCGCCCGATGTCGCTTCGGCCCCGAGATCCTCAAGGCGCGGTCGCTTCGGCACGCGTATATCACAGCTG
This sequence comes from Colocasia esculenta, assembly GCA_014218235.1. NCBI lineage: Eukaryota > Viridiplantae > Streptophyta > Magnoliopsida > Alismatales > Araceae > Colocasia > Colocasia esculenta. The sequence goes on along the minus strand of JACBKR010006203.1, from coordinate 7,251 downwards.
CGCCGAGGCCGCTTCGGCCCTCGGAGCTCTTGAGGGCATGGTCGCTTCGGCACACGCGTACACAGCTCGTCCGAGGCCGCGTCGGCACTCCGAGCTCTTGAAGGTGAGGTCGCTTCGGCATGCGTATATCATAGCTCGCCAAGGTCGCTTCGGCACTCCGAGCTCCTGAAGACGTGGTCGCTTCGGCACGCGTATCATAGCTCGTTCGAGGTCACTTCGGCACTCCGAGCTCCTGAAGGTGTGGTCGCTTCGACACACGCGTACATAGCTTTTTGGACGAGGCCGCTTCGACCCTCCTAGCTCCTGAAGGCGCGGTCGCTTCGACATGCGTATTTCATAGCTCGTTCGAAGTCGCTCCGAGCTCTTGAAGGCATGTTCGCTTCGGCACACAGACGCGATCATCGTATTCACTGAACGAGGTCGCTTAGGCGGCACACGAGGAACGTAGATGTCATGTTCCTGGACAAGGTCGCTCAGACAAATTGAAAGACGACGTCTGACGCGATTTGAGGGCGTGGTTGCTTCGGCACACATAGACGCAAACGTCGTATTCGCTGAATGAGGTCGCTTAGGCACTCGTCAAAAACCGAAACTGGAACACCATCTGGCACGTATTTGGCACACGCAGTACACTCGAACGACAGGAACAAGGACGCCTCGGCAATCGTTAGAAACCGATGCAGCGGCCGACGTGAAAAATGAGATCAAACCAAACAAACGAGCAATGACAAAGAGTTGGAAGTTTATATTACTAATGATGAGGTACATTGAAGGGCTGACCGCCATGTATAGTCACGAGGCATTTAGTCAATTACAACATCATCAGACGCAACGACCTGAGTCTCGACAGTAGCGGCCTGATCGGAAGCAATGGTCGTGGCTGCCTCATTAGCACTAGGCACCACCTCGGCCGCAGCAGTCTGCGCCTCGTCGGCTGCTTCGGCTTGGTCATGAGCGTTTCTAGCGTCCTCGTCCGCAGGGTCTTCCAAAACCGACAAATCATATTCGGGACGCAGTTCTCGGATGCACTTGATGCAGTGGTCGTATCCCGCCTCGAAGATCTTGTCAACCTCTCCGTTAAGCTCCTCGGAGTCGCGGTACTCGGCAATAATTCTTTCGCGCTCCTCCTCGGCTAGCCTCGAGCTCCGAGCCTGGGCCACTTCGAGCAACTCTTCCTTCCCGCAAAGAGTCCTCTTTGAGATCCTCAGCTGCCTTGGTTACCCGAGCAACCTCATCCTCGGCTCTCTTCACCTTCAGCCGCTCCTCGGCCAGGAGATTCTCGACAGTTTTCGCTCTCTTCTCGGCCTCTTTAGTCTTGCTTGCAGCCTCAAGGATCCGCTGGTCGGCTGCCGCCTGAGCCTTCTCGGCCTTTCTAAACAAGGCTCTGACCAGGCCCAGTTGAGTCTGCACGGAATCGTAGAATTCTTCCACGACCTCGTTGGCTCTTTTGGCGGAAGATTGAGCCAACTTCTCCACCGGGGTCGCCCGACGAGCCCATTCGGTAGCATTGAGCCCCGTGTGCACCGGCCGCTGAGGGCTCGCGATATGCTGATCTGCAGACGGTTGCTCCGGTAACTCGTTTCGTCCTTGAGGTGACGTCAGACGAAGATCTGACGACCGAAGCTTCGTCCCCCGACCTAAGTCCTCGGTCTCCTCCCTCGGGTGCTTCAGTGGCCTACTGGCGCTCTTTTTCCACGACTCGCGAACCCCTGTGCTGCTCGATCAGCGAGAGAGGTCCCTTTCCCGTGGCCAACGTCGGGAGCAACCGACGACTTGCCCTTGTCGGCCATCACTACGAGAAGCAACAGTTGATTAGCTCTTATTCACAAATCACAAAAGAAGACATTGGAAAGAAAATGACCTTTGTCGGCCTTGGCAATCAGTTTGAACAATCCATCAAGCTAAAATAGGTCGAGAGGATCCAGCACCTGTAGAGATCAAACTCCGCGAGCTCGGTTTCGATGAGATTTGGAGGTCGGAAGGCTTTTTGATGAACGTTCACAACCGTCCAGGTGGTCGGAAATGGCCACCCCGTCGGGCTATGAACAAAAACGAAACTGCCTCTTCCAGTTGTGAAAAGAAGAGGGCATCCGACCAAGGATCTGTCGCCAGACCGAGCTACGAAGTACAGCCAGTCCCAAAGGCCTTGACCGAGAAGCAGTAAAGGAAAAGGCGTGTGGTCGGAAGAACCTTAGCCAAGCCACAAACTGCCAGGAAGCCGACAACCGACCTCCACGAATTAGGGGTCAGTTGCGACGGAGCGACTCCCAGGTTGAAAAGAAGAAAGGTGGCGAAGGGATGCAAAGGAAGACGGAAGCCAGCTTGGACGGCCTCGGCATAGATACAGACTCCACCCTTTGCTACGTAGTGAGCACGAAGCTGACTAGAGCGATACATAGAATAACCCCGGAAACTCTAGTCTGGGGTGAGTTTTCATCCACGCAAGGGTCTCGTCGCTAGTTCACATTGAGCATCGGCGACATTGTCAGCCGGCGACGAGCTCCAGAAGTATGATAAGAAGGCTCCTTGGGAACGTAAGTCCCAGGAACAACAATAAAGCAATCGTCGGATGGTCTGACGGCTCGCCGTCAGGCGAGGAGAGTGAGACGTTCCCCTAGAGGAGATCGTCCCTGCTGCGGAGGAAAAGTTCTCGGAACGAGAACCTCCAGACGATGATCCCTCTCGAAGACGAGGACGAGAGGAAGAAGACGCAGAACTTGAAGACATCGCTTACCTCTTAAGGAAGCAAGCAAAAATCGAAAATGGTCGAAGCTCGGGCGGGGACGTCGGCGCAACCCTCGTCGGCACGTCGGCAGGTCTCCTGGTAGATACTCGTGCGCGAGAACAAGGGCGATCGTTCGGCAGCAGACCCCGGTATTTATAGAGCTGGGGGCCAATCGAATCTAACGGCAGAAAGCAAACCCCCATTGCAAGGGGTTGAGATCGGCCCACGTGGCGTCACCAGATTGGAAATGAAATCGACCCCTCGGATTCCAATCGGCGTGAACGGCGAGAAGCGCATGATGGCACTCAGAAGACGAGGCGGAGAAAGTACAATGACACGGTGTACGAAGCGGCACGCGATGGCTCGTCAGATGATGAGACGTTCGGCGACTCTGACAAGGCCGTGACGCACCCTTGCGACGGCGGCTTTTGACTACAGGATGACGTGGCGAGTCACACGTGTCAGCCAAGCCACGTGACAGGGTACGTGTTTTAGCAGAGAAATTTAGCTTCACCTCGGCCCGCTATCACGGTCCGACCAAACCTAGGGGGCCAATGTTACGGTGGTTTCCAGGTAGGTCGGCTAACCCCGAGTGTAGCCGACCACTTCTGAGGATAGCCCGACATTCAGCAGCCTTAGCTGATTGGCATGGACCTCACCTCGGGTGAAAACCAGTCCGGATCGGCAGTCAACGAGAATGGCGGCATCCGAACTGATCAGGACATACCCATAAGCTCGAACCTCGGGTCAACCGACCTCAGTAAGGCCATTGGCCGACATCTTGTCTACTGTCTCACCAAATACGTCAGCTACAGCTCTGGTCTGTACGTCTCAGGCATCTACAGCTCGGCCCAGGCGGGACCGTCTACAGCTCGGCCCATGCGGGCCTGTCTACGTCTCGACCCGAGCAGTCTTGTAACACCCTCAAATAAGTCTCCAATTGAGCACCTCAGGTTATCAAAGCTCGGGCCACGCTAACCTAGACCTCGGTGTCCTCGTGCACCCCGTCAGTCCTTACGGGGTCAACAGACGAATGAGGTAACCACCAAGACTCGCGGAACCGCCAGTCACGGCCATCAAGGCCACGGTCTCAGCGATCAGGGCTACAAGTGGCAACCACGATCATCGCAACTCAACAGAAGCAACGACACCCAATCCGGCGAGAATCTCGGTAACTCCCAGCGAGATTGGCGGCTCGTCCAGCTCACCCTTACATGTCCCTAACACTATATAAAGGGTAGCCACTCCACAGGCCAAGGGACGCTATTCTCCCCCCACGCTAGGCCATTCTGCTCGGCTAGCAACTGACTTGAGCGTCGGAGTGTCTCCCCGCTGAGCCCACTCGGCGGGCTTTGCAGGTAAGGTCGGGACGTCGGGAGCAGCATCACACGTCAGCCAAGTGTGCCTCAAAGGGATTCATCGGCTTGGTCGTCTCGGCTCCGTCTGACGAGAAGCGCCTCAACGATCACCTTGGCTGGAGCCGAGCTATGTTACTATAACAGAACATGTTCTATACACACTTCATGATTCCTCACTCTGTCTCTAAGAGCAAAATACTTTATATCCAGGGCTCTATCACCCTTGGATGTTTTATTGTTCTTAGAGAGAAAACTGCAGCGGAATTGTCACAGTAAATCTTGATAGGCCTGGAGATGAAATCTATAAATGGTAGACCTGTGAGCAAATTCCGCAACTAAATGGCCTGACCACTAGTCTCAAAACAAGCAATAAACTTAGCTGCCATAGTGGAAGTCACTGTAACACTCTGCTTTTCACTGCACTAGGTAATGGCTCCCCCTGCCAAGAGGAACACATAACCCGATGTGGACTTCCTCGTGTCAAGGCAACCACCAAAATCAGCATCAGAATATGCAATGACCTCCAACTGATCTAACTTTCTATATGTGAGCATATAATCCATTGTGCCTTTCAAATAACGCATGACTTTCTTGGCAGCCTTCCAATGATCTATGCCTGGGTCACTCTGGTATCTACTGAGCATACCCATAGCAAAAGCTATATCTGGACGTGTACAAGTCTGAAGGTACATCAGGCTCCCAATGGCTGAAGTATAAGGAATAGATTCCATTTGCTTCCTTTCTAAGTCATTCTTGGGACACTGTAATTTACTGAATTTATCACCTTTAACAATGGGTACTTTATCGGGTGCACAAGATTGCATGTTAAATCTTTCTAAAACTTTGAGATATAAGCCCTTTGGGAAAGACCTAAAGTGCCTGATGGTCTATCCCTGGTGATCTCAATGCCCAACACATATTGAGCTTCACCTAAATCTTTCATCTCAAAGTTTTCAGAAAGAAAAACCTTTGTTTCATGTAATAAACCAAGATCACTAGGCAAGCAAGATGTCATCTACATACAAAAGTAAGATAATGAACTTACCCCCACTGACCTTTAGGTATAACATTCATCAATAATATTTCCTTAAACCCAGAGGACAGTATGATCTCACTAAACTTAATGAACCATTGACGGGAGGCTTACTTAAGTCCATAGATGGATTTCTTTAATTTGCATACCAAGTGTTCTTTCCCTTAAACATGAAACCTGTGAGGTTGTTCCATATACACTTCTTTATCTAAGTCCCCATTAAGAAATGTCGTTTTCACATCCATTTGGTGCAACTCCAAATCAAAATGAGCCACCAAGACCATGACTATCCTGAATGAGAGCTTCTTAGAAACAGGAGAGAAGGTCTCATCATAGTCAATATCTTCCCTTTGAGTGAAAACCTTAGCCACCAATCTGGCCTTATATGGCTCAACTTTACCTTTAGAGTCCACTTTAGTTTTGAATACCCATTTGCATCCAACAAGTTTGGACCCTTTTGGTAAGTTGACGAGTTCCCAGACTTGATTTTTAGCCATTGAGTCAAGATCTTACTTCATGGCTTCAAACCAATAGGTGGATTTTTCACTCTCCATGGCTTGTGATAACGTCACTGATCATCAAATCACCCCTGTCTAAACCATCTTCCTGTAGGTGCACTAGAAACTCATCAAATATGGTAGGTTTCCTGACTCTCTGAGATCGACATATTGTTGGCTCCTGATCCACCTGAGGAGGTGGTTGGTCAACATGTGCGATATCTACTAGTTGTGGAGCCACTTGGGGTGGACCAACTGTAACTTCTTTTCCCCAACAATGTCATTTTAAGGAATGAACATGGGAACAAAGCTGTCAGTTGCTACAAGTATTTCAGCCTGATCATGTAACTCCTCAAAAGAAATCTCTCTAGAAGGTCCACTCCCACTGACTCCACCATCCTCAAGAAATCTTGCCTTATCTGTCTCTATAATGATGGGAACATGTGATGGACAATAAAACCTATACCCCTTTGATCTCTCTGGATAACCAATGAAGAATCCACTGGTTGTTCTGAGATCAAAAGCTTTTCTTGTAGATTGTATGGTCTGGCCTCAGTTGGACACCCTCATGTGCGCATATAGCTTACTGAAGGTTTCCTACTACACCATAGCTCAAAGGAGTCTTAGGTGCAGCCTTCGTAGGAACCTTGTTCACTATGTGTGCAGCTGTCTTAATGGCCTCCCCTCACAAAGACAAGGGTAAGGTAGAATGACTTAAAATTGTCCTGACCCTCCTTTAAGCATTCAATTCCTTCTTTCTGCAACTCCATTCTGATATGGACTGCCAGGGGTAGTATATTGTGGTATAATACCCTCCTCCTTAAGGAATCTTGCTAATGGTCTGGGCCTTTGTCCCATCTCAGTGTACCTACCATAATACTCACCACCTCTATCAGACCTGACTATTTGATTACTTTTCCTGATGTTTCTCCACTTCCTCTTGAAATCCTTAAGGGCATTGAAGACATCTGCCTTTTCAAGAAGTAAATAGAGATACATGAATCTAGAATAGTCATCTATAAGGTGGCAAAGTACTTTTCGCCAGACAAACATGGTTGGAAAGGGACCACATATATCAGTATGGATTATTTCAAGCACTTGAGAACTCCTAGTGGCATCCTTATTAGGCGTGTGTGTTGCTTTCCTTTTATGCAATCAATACATGTCTCAAGTCAGTGAAATGGAGTAGGAAGTACTCCTTCTCCCACTAACCTCTTAAGTCTCTTAATGGAGATATGACCCAATCTCCTATGCCACAACATAGATGATTTTCATTAACTCTACCACGCTTATTGCCAACAACTGAAGTATGCAGGGTATGATGGATTGTTCATTTACATTGCTAAGACACAATCTATATAAACCATCAGATAGAGAACTAGTACTAATAAACAATAGAATCATTTATTAATTTAAATGAGAGTTTCCAAGACAATACGAAAACCTTGATCAAGTTTTGATACTGAAACTAAATTTCTACTAAAAGATTGTACATAAAAAGGGTCTTTCAAATCTAGAACAAAGCCAATCCCAAAATAATCATATAAATCCTATGGCCGTGACTTGTGAGCACGTCTTACTTCCTGAGAAGATCCTTCGTCACCTCATCGGAGGCTTGGGAAGGAAATTCTGCATAGA
>JACBKR010006202.1:0-14786 GCA_014218235.1 Colocasia esculenta | reverse complement strand
GCGTCGAGTTGAACACGACTTCCGATCGCTGTGACTGGGCGGCTACAGTGTGGGCTCTGCCAGCGATTCGAGTAATCGAGGAGTCACTACTGCCAAAAACCCTTGGAATAGGGGAGATCGTCGGCTAGAATTGCATTTCAGAGGGCAACGAAGGTTTTTAGACCCCGAAACGACGTCTTATCACCTGAGGCAATAACTAGGCATCGAGCGCCTCTGAGTGCCGATTCAAAATTGGGGTCTTAAAAGCGATTCCGATAACCGAGCGAAAAGTTAGTCTGTTTGAGCGAAGCGGTGTCCGTATGCGATCGCATCGGCAGCCTCGACCGCGCTCCCGCGATAGGAATTTGGGCGCCGGACCGGAAATCTCCGAATTGACCATTTACCGACCGGGTCGAAGTGTCGACTCTGAATTGGGGCCTCGCGGGCGGTTCCGACCCCGGGTGAGTAAATATCCACGTCCGACCGGAGGGTACGGCAGTTGGTGTACTAGTACACACGCTCCGGGGGGGATTTTGGCCCCGGAACAAAATTCCGCGAAATCAGCGCCTTGTCGACCGTCTCGGAGTGGCGATTCCGAATTGTGGTCACGTAAGCGATTCTGATGCCCGTGCGGAAAGTTATGCCCAATTCTTTCGCTGTAGGGGTGGGAATAAACCGGAGGGGGTGACTATATCATTGATGTTCGGGCACCCATATCCACGACCTAGGGAGGAGATCTCACGTCGAATTGAACACAACTTCCGATCGTTGTGACTGGGCGGCTCCGCGTGTGGGCTCCTCCAGCGATTCGCATAATCGAGGGAGTCGCTACTGCCAAAAAACCTTGGAATAGGGGAGATCGTCGGCTAGAATCGCAATTTCGGAGTGCGAAATGAAGGTTTTTAGACTCGGAAACGAAGTCTTATCGCCTGAGGCAATAAGTGGGCGTCGAGCGCATCTGAGTGCCGATTCCGAATTGGGGTCTTATAAGCAATTCGATAACGAGCGAAAAAGTATACCTGTTTGAGCGAAGCGGTGTCCGTATGCGATCGCATCGGCAGCCTGCGACCGTGTTCCCGGAGAGAAATTTGGGCGCCGGACGGAAATCACCGAATTCGACCATTTACCGACCAGGTCGAAATGCGACTCTGAATTGGGGCCTCGCGGGCGGTTCCGACCCCCGGGCGAGTAAATATCTGCGTCCGACCGGAGGGTACGGCAGTCGGTGTACTAGTACACACGCTCCGAGGGGGGATTTTGGACCGGAACGGAATATCGCGAAACCAGCGCCTTGTCGACCATCTCGGAGTGCCGATTGCGAATTGTGGTCAGGTAAGCGATTCCGATGCCCGTGCGGGAACTTATGCCCAATTCTTTCGCTGAAGGGGTGGGAATAAACCGGAGGGGGTGACTATATCGGCGATGTTCGGGCACCCAATCCACGACCTGGGGAGGAGATCTCACGTCGAGTTGAACACGACTTCCGATCGCTGTGACTGGGCGGCTCGGCGGTGGGCTCCGCCAGCGATTCACGTAATCGAGGTAGTCGCTACTGCCAAAAAACCTTGAATAGGGGAGATCGTCGGCTAGAATAGCAATTTCGAAGTGCGAAACGAAGGTTTTAGACCCCGAAACGACGTCTTATCGCCTGAGGTAATAGTGGCGTCGAGCGCCTGTGAGTGCCGATCCGAATTGGGGTCTTATAAGTGATTCCGATAACCGAGCGAAAAGTTATGCCTGTTTGAGCGAAGCGGTGTCCGTATGCGATCGCATCGGCAGCCTGCGACCGCGCTCCCGGAGAGGAATTTGGGAGCCGGACCAAAAATCTCCGAATGTGACCATTTACCGACCGGGTCGAAGTGCCGACTCTGAATTGGGGCCTCGCGGGCGGTTCGACCCCGGGCGAGTAAAATCCGCATCCGACCGGAGGGTACGGCAGTTGGTGTACTAGTAGACACGCTCCGGGGGAAATTTTGGCCCCGGAACGGAATTCGTGAAACCAGCGCCTTGTCGACCGTCTCGGAGTGCCGATTCGAATTGTGGTCACGTAAGTGATTCGATGACCGTGCGGAAAGTTATGCCCAATTCTTTCGCTGTAGGGGTGGGAATAAACCGGAGGGGGTGACTATATCGGCGAAGTTCGGGCACCATATCCACGACCTGGGGAGGAGATCTCGCATCGAGTTGAACACGACTTCCGATCGCTGTGACTGGGCGGCTGCACGTGTGGGCTCTGCCAGCGATTCGCGTAATCGAGGGAGTCGCTACTGCCAAAAACCCTTGGAATAGAGGAGATCGTCGGCTAGAATTGCAATTTCAGAGTGCGAAACGAAGGTTTTTAGACCCCGAAACGACGTCTTATCACCTGAGGCAATAACTAGGCATCGAGCGCCTCTGAGTGCCGATTCCAAATTGGGGTCTTAAAAGCGATTCCGATAACCGAGCGAAAAGTTATGTCTGTTTGAGCGAAGCGGTGTCCGTATGCGATCGCATCGGCAGCCTGCGACCGCGCTCCCGGATAGGAATTTGGGCGCCGGACCGGAAATCTCCGAATGCGACCATTTACCGACCGGGTCGAAGTGTCGACTCTGAATTGGGGCCTCGCGGGCGGTTCCGACCCCCGGGCGAGTAAATATCCACGTCCGACCGGAGGGTACGGCAGTTGGTGTACTAGTACACACGCTCCGGGGGGGATTTTGGCCCCGGAACAAAATTCCGCGAAATCAGCGCCTTGTCGACCGTTCGGGAGTGGCGATTCCGAATTGTGGTCACGTAAGCGATTCTGATGCCCGTGCGGAAAGTTATGCCCAATTCTTTCGCTGTAGGGGTGGGAATACCGGAGGGGTGACTATATCATTGATGTTCGGGCACCCATCCCACGAACTGGGGAGGAGATCTACGTCGAGTTGAACACAACTCCGATCGTTGTGACTGGGCGGCTCCGCGTGTGGGCTCCTCCAGCGATTCGCATAATCGAGGGAGTCGCTACTGCCAAAAAAACTTGGAATAGGGGAGATCGTCGGCTAGAATCGCAATTCGGCGAGTGCGAAATGAAGGGTTTGAACCGGAAACGAAGTCTTATCGCCTGAGGCAATAAGTGGGCGTCGAGCGCCTCTGAGTGCCGATTCCGAATTGGGGTCTTATAAGCAATTCCGATAACCGAGCGAAAAGTTATGCCTGTTTGAGCGAAGCGGTGTCCGTATGCGATCGCATCGGCAGCCTGCGACCGTGTTCCCGGAGAGGAATTTGGGCGCCGGACCGGAAATCACCGAATTCGACCATTTACCGACCAGGTCGAAGTGCCGACTCTGAATTGGGGCCTCGCGGGCGGTTCCGACCCCCGGGCGAGTAAATATCTGCGTCCGACCGGAGGGTACGGCAGTCGGTGTACTAGTACACACGCTCCGAGGGGGGATTTTGGACCCGGAACGGAATATCGCGAAACCAGCGCCTTGTCGACCATCTCGGAGTGCCGATTGCGAATTGTGGTCAGGTAAGCGATTCCGATGCCCGTGCGGAAAGTTATGCCCAATTCTTTCACTGAAGGGGTGGGAATAAACCGGAGGGGGTGACTATATCGGCGATGTTCGGGCACCCATATCCACGACCTGGGGAGGAGATCTCACGTCGAGTTGAACACGACTTCCGATCGCTGTGACTGGGCGGCTCGGCGTGTGGGCTCCGCCAGCGATTCGCGTAATCGAGGTAGTCGCTACTGCCAAAAAACCTTGGAATAGGGGAGATCGTCGGCTAGAATAGCAATTTCGAAGTGCGAAACGAAGGTTTTTAGACCCCGAAACGACGTCTTATCGCCTGAGGTAATAAGTGAGCGTCGAGCGCCTGTGAGTGCGATTCCGAATTGGGGTCTTATAATGATTCCGATATAACGAGCGAAAAGTTATGCCTGTTTGAGCGAAGCGGTGTCCGTATGCGATCGCATCGGCAGCCTGCGACCGCGCTCCCGGAGAGGAATTTGGGAGCCGGACCAAAAATCTCCGAATGTGACCATTTACCGACCGGGTCGAAGTGCCGACTCTGAATTGGGGCCTCGCGGGCGGTTCCGACCCCCGGGCGAGTAAATATCCGCATCCGACCGGAGGGTACGGCAGTTGGTGTACTAGTAGACACGCTCCGGGGGAAATTTTGGCCCCGGAACAGAATTCCGCGAAACCAGCGCCTTGTCGACCGTCTCGGAGTGCCGATTCCGAATTGTGGTCACGTAAGTGATTCCGATGACCGTGCGGAAAGTTATGCCCAATTCTTTCGCTGTAGGGGTGGGAATAAACCGGAGGGGGTGACTATATCGGCGAAGTTCGGGCACCCATATCCACGACCTGGGGAGGAGATCTCGCGTCGAGTTGAACACGACTTCCGATCGCAGTGACTGGGCGGCTGCACGTGTGGGCTCTGCCAGCGATTCGCGTAATCGAGGGAGTCGCTACTGCCAAAAACCCTTGGAATAGAGAGATCGTCGGCTAGAATTGCAATTTCAGAGTGCGAAACGAAGGTTTTTACACCCGAAACGACGTCTTATCACCTGAGGCAATAACTAGGCATCGAGCGCCTCTGAGTGCCGATTCCAAATTGGGGTCTTAAAAGCGATTCCGATAACCGAGCGAAAAGTTATGTTTGTTGAGCGAAGCGGTGTCGTATGCGATCGCATCGGCAGCCTGCGACCGTGCTCCCGGATAGGAATTTGGGCGCCGGACCGGAAATCTCCGAATGCGACCATTTACTGACGGGTCGAAGTGCCGACTCTGAATTGGGGCCTCGCGGGCGGTTCCGACCCCCGGGCGAGTAAATATCCCTGTCCGACCGGAGGGTTTCGCAGTCGGTGTACTAGTACACACGCTCCGGTGGGGATTTTGGCCCCGGAACAGAATTCTGTGAAACCAGCGCCTGTCTACGTCTCGGAGTGCCGATTCCGAATTGTGGTCACGTAAGCGATTCTGATGCCCGTGCGGAAAGTTATGCCCAATTCTTTCGCTGAAGGGGTGGGAATAAACCGGAGGGGGTGACTATATCGGCGATGTTCGGGCACCCATATCCACGACCTAGGGAGAAGATCTCGCGTCGAGTTGAACACGACTTCCGCTCGCTGTGACTGGGCGGCTCCGCGTGTGGGCTCCGCCAGCGATTCGAATAATCGAGGGAGTCGCTACTGCCAAAAAACCTTGGAATAGGGGAGATCGTCGGCTAGAATCGCAATTTTGGAGTGCGAAACGAAGGTTTTTAGACCCGGAAACGACGTCTTATCGCCTGAGGCAATAGGTGGGCGTCGAGCGCCTCTGAGTGCCGATTCCGAATTGGGGTCTTATAAGTAATTCCGATAACCGAGCGAAAAGTTATGCCTGTTTGAGCGAAGCGGTGTCTGTATGTGATCGCATCAGCAGCCTGCGACCACGCTCCCGGAGAGGAATTTGGGCGCCGGACCGGAAATCTCTGAATACGACCTTTTACCGACCGGGTCGAAGTGCCGACTCTGAATTGGGGCCTCGCAGGCGGTTCCGACCCCCGGGCGAGTAAATATCTGCGTCTGACCGGAGGGTACGGCAGTCGGTGTACTAGTACACACGCTCCGGGGGGGATTTTGGCCCCGGAACGGAATTCCGCGAAACCAGTGCCTTGTCGACCGTCTCGAAGTGCCGATTCCGAATTGTGGTCACGTAAGCAATTCCGATGCCCGTGCGGAAAGTTATGCCCAATTCTTTCGCTGAAGGGGTGGGAATAAACCGGAGGGGTGACTATACGGCGATGTTCGGGCAACCATATCCACGACTGGGGAGGAGATCTCGCGTCGAGTTGAACACGACTTCCGATCGCTGTGACTGGGCAGCTCGCGTGTGGGCTCTGCCAGCGATTCGCGTAATCGAGGGAGTCGCTACTGCCAACAAACCTTGGAATAGGAGAGATCGTCGGCTAGAATCGTAATTTCGGAGTGCGAAACGAAGGTTTTTACACCCCAAATTGACGTCGTATCTCATGAGGCAATAAGTGGGCGTCGAGCGCCTCTGAGTGTCGATTCTAAATTGGGGTCTTATAAGCGATTCCGATAACCGAGCGAAAAGTTATGCCTGTTTGAGCGAAGCGGTGTCCGTATGCGATCGCATAGGCAGCCTGCGACCGCGCTCCCGGAGAGGAATTTGGGCGTCGGACCGGAAATCTCTGAATGCGACCATTTACCGACCGGGTCGAAGTGCCGACTCTGAATGGGGGCCCGGGGCGGGTTCCGACCCCCAGGCGAGTAAATATCCGCGTCCGACTGGAGGGTACGGCAGTCGGTGTACTAGTACACACGCTCCGGGGGGGCTTTTGGCCCCGGAATAAATTCTGCGAAACCAGCGCTTGTCGACCGTCTCGGAGTGCCGATTCCGAATTGTGGTCACGTAAGCGATTCTGATGCCCGTGCGGAAAGCTATGCCCAATTCTTTCGCTGAAGGGGTGGGAATAAACCGGAGGGGGTGACTATATCGGCGATGTTCGTGCACCCATATCCACGACCTGGGGAGGAGATCTCGCGTCGAGTTGAACACGACTTCCGATCGCTGTGACTTGCCGGCTCCGCGTGTGGGCTCCGCCAGCGATTCTAATAATCGAGGGAGTCGCTACTTCCAAAAAACCTTGGAATAGGGGAGATCGTCGGCTAGAATCACAATTTCGGAGTGCGAAACAAAGGTTTTTAGACCCGGAAACGACGTCTTATCGCCTGAGGCAATAAGTGGGCGTTGAGCGCCTCTGAGTGCCGATTCCGAATTGGTGTCTTATAAGCAATTCCAATAACCGAGCGAAATATTATGCCTGTTTGAGCGAAGCAGTGTCCGTATGCGATCGCATCGGCAGCCTGCGACCGCGCTCCCGGAGAGGAATTTGGGCGCCGGACCGGAAATCTCTGAATACGACCATTTACCGACCGGGTCGAATTTTCGACTCTGAATTAGGGCCTCGCGGGCGGTTCCCACCTCCGGGCGAGTAAATATCCGCGTCTGACCGGAGGGTACGGCAGTCGGTGTACTAGTACACACGCTTCGCGGTGAATTTTGGCCCCGGAACGGAATTCCTCAAAACCAGCGCCCTGTCGACCTTCTTAGAATACCAATTCCGAATTGTTGTCACATAAGCGATTCCGATGCCCGGGCGGAAAGTTATGCCCAGTTCTTTCGCTGAAGGGGTGAGAATAAACCATAGGGGGTGACTATATTGGCAATGTTCGGTGCACCCATATCTACGACCTGGGGTCGAGATCTCGAGCCGAGTTGAACACGACTTCCGATCTCCGTGATAGGCCGACTCCATGTGTTGGCCCCGCCAGCGATTCGCGTAATCGAGGGAGGCGCTACTGCCAGAAAACCTTGGATTCAGAAAGATCGTCGGCAAGAATCACAATTTTAAAGTGCTAAATGAAGGTTTTTCGACCCTGAAATGATGTTTTATCGCCTGAGGCATAAGGGGGACATGGGAGCCTCTAAGTGCCGATTCCGAATTGGGGTCTTATAAGCAATTTTGATAACCGATCGGAACGTAATGCTCGTTTAAGCGAAGGGGTGTCCGTATGCGATCGCATTGGCAGCCAGCGACCATGCTCCCGGAGAGGAATTTAGGCGCCGGACCGGAAAACTTCCAATGTGACCTTGTGTCGAACGGGTCGAAGTGTCGATTCTGAATTGGGGACTTGCGGGCGGTTCCGATCACCAGGCGAACAAATATCTGCATCCTACCCAAGGGGTATGACAATCGATGTACTAATACACACGCTGCGTGTAAATTTCTGTCCCGAAACGGAATTCCACAAAACCAGTGCCATGTCGACCGTCTCGGAGTACCGATTCCAAATTGTAGTCACATAAGCGATTCTGTACCCGGGCGGAAAGTTATGCCCAGTTCTTTCGCTGAAGGGGTTGAATAAACCGTAGGGGTGACTATATCGGCAATATTCGTGCACCCATATCAACGACCTAGGGTGGAGATCTCGAGCCGAGTTGAACACGACTTCCGATCTCCGTGATTGGCAACTACATGTGTTGGCCCTGCCTGCGATTCACGTAATCGAGGGAGGCGCTACTGCCTGAAATCCTTGGATTCGGGAAGATCGTCGGCTAGAATCACAATTTCAGAGTGCGAAATGAAGGTTTTTCGACCTCGAAATGACGTCTTATCGCTTGAGGCATAAGGGGCAACAGACGCCTCTGAGTGCCGATTCCGAATTGAAGTCTTATAAGCGATTCTGATAACCGAGCGGAAAGTTATGCCCGTTTGAGCGAAGGGGTGTCCGTATGCGATCGCATCGGCCGCCCGCGACCACGCTCCCGGAGAGGAATTTAGGCACCAGACCAGAAATCTCCGAATGTGACCTTGTGTCGACCGGGTCAAAGTGTCGATTCTGAAATAGGGGCCTTGCAAGTGGTTCCGATCGCCGGGCGAACAAATATCCGCATCCTACCGAAGGGGTACGACAATCGATGTACTAATACACACGTGTGCGGAAAATTTCGGCCCCGGAATGGAATTCCACAGAACTAGTACCCTGTCGACCGTCTCGGAGTGCCGATTCTGAATTGTGGTCACATAAGCCATTCTGATGTCTGGGCGGAAAGTTATGCCTAGTTCTTTCGCTGAAGGGGTTTGAATAAACTGTAGGGGGTGA
Organism: Colocasia esculenta; assembly: GCA_014218235.1. NCBI lineage: Eukaryota > Viridiplantae > Streptophyta > Magnoliopsida > Alismatales > Araceae > Colocasia > Colocasia esculenta. The sequence continues at coordinate 6,166 of JACBKR010006202.1, read as the reverse complement.
CTATATCGGCGATGATCGTGGACCCATATCTATGACCTGGGGTGCAGATCTCGAGCCGAGTTGAACACGACTTCCGATCTCCGTGATAGGCCAACTCCATGTGTTGGCCCCGCTAGCGATTCGCGTAATCGAGGGAGGTGCTACTGCCAGAAAACCTTGAAATCGGGAATATCATCGGCTAGAATCACAATTTCAGAATGCGAAACGATGGTTTTTCGACCCCGAAACAAAGCCTTATCGCCTAAGGCAATAAGGGGTCGACGGGCGCCTCTGAATGCCGATTCCGAATTGGGGTCTTATAAGCGATTCTGATAACCGAGCGGAACGTTATGCACGTTTGAGCGAAGGGGTGTCCATATGCGATCCATCGGTAGCCTGCGACCATGCTCTTGGAGAGGAATTTAGGCAGCGGATCGGAAATCTCCGAATGCGACCTTGTGTCGACCGGGTTGAAGTGCCGATTCTGAATTGGGGCCTTGCAAGCGGTTCCGATCGTCGAGCGAACAAATATCCGCATCCTACCCAGGGGGTACGATAATTGGTGTACTAATACACACGCTTCGCAGGCTGCCTCGTCGACCTTCTCAGAGTGTCGTTTCCGAATTGTTGTCACATAAGCGATTCCGATGCCCGGGCGAAAAGTTATGCCCAGTTCTTTCGCTGAAGAGGTGAGAATAAACCATAGGGTGTGACTATATCCGTGATGTTCGTGCACCCATATCTACGACCTGGGGTGCAGATCTCAAGCCGAGTTGAACACGACTTCCGATCGCCGTGATTGGCTGACTCCACGTGTTGTCCCCGCCAGTGACTCGCGTAATCGAGGGAGCCGCTACTGCCAGAAAACCTTGGATTCGGGAAGTTCGTCGGCTAGAATCACAATTTCATAGGGCGAAATGAAGGTTTTTCGACCTCAAAATGATGTCTTATCGCTTGAGGCATAAGGGGGCAATGGGCGCCTCTGAGTGCCTATTCCGAATTGTGTTCTTATAAGCGATTCTGATAACCGAGCAGAAAGTTATGCTCGTTTGAGTGAAGGGGTGTCTATATGTGATCGCATCGGTAGCCCGCGACCACGCTCCCGGAGAGGAATTTAGGCGCCGGACTGGAAATCTCCGAATGTGACTTTGTGTCGACCGGGTCGAAGTGCCGATTCTGAATTGAGGACTTGCGGGTGGTTCCGATCGCCGGGCGAACAAATATCCACGTCCTACCCAAAGGGTACGACAATCGTGTACTAATACACACGTTGTGCGGCAAATTTTGGCCTCAGAACGGAATTCCGCAGAACTAGTGCCCTGTCGACCGTTTCGGAGTGCCGATTCTGAATTGTGTCACATAAACCATTCCGATGCCCGGTGGAAAGTTATGCCCAGTTCTTTTGCTGAAGGGGTTTGAATAAATCGTAGGGTGTGACTATATCGACGATGTTCGTGGACCATATCTATGACCTGGGGTGCAGATCTCGAGCCGAGTTGAACACGACTTCCGATCGTCGTGATAGGCCGACTTCATATGTTGGCCCCGCCAGCGATTCGTGTAATCGAGGGAGGCGCTACTGCCAGAAAACCTTGGAATCGAAAAGATCGTCGACTAGAATCAAAATTTCAGAGTGCGAAATGATGGTTTTTCGACCTCGAAACGACGTCCTATCGCCTGAGGCTATAAGGGGTCGACGGGCGCCTCTGAGTGCCGATTCCGAATTGGGGTCTTATAAGCGATTCTGATAACCGAGCGAAAAGTTATGCCGTTTGAGTGAAGGGGTGTCTATATGTGATCGCATCGGTAGCCCGCGACCACGCTCCCGGAGAGGAATTTAGGCGCCGGACTGGAAATCTCCGAATGTGACTTTGTGTCGACCGGGTCGAAGTGCCGATTCTGAATTGAGGACTTGCGGGTGGTTCCGATCGCCGGCGAACAAATATCCACGTCCTACCCAAAGGGTACGACAATCGGTGTACTAATACACACGTTGTGCGGCAAATTTTGGCCTCAGAACGGAATTCCGCAGAACTAGTGCCCTGTCGACCGTTTCGGAGTGCCGATTCTGAATTGTGTCACATAAACCATTCCGATGCCCGGGTGGAAAGTTATGCCCAGTTCTTTTGCTGAAGGGGTTTGAATAAATCGTAGGGTGTGACTATATCGACGATGTTCGTGGACCCATATCTATGACCTGGGGTGCAGATCTCGAGCCGAGTTGAACACGACTTCCGATCGTCGTGATAGGCCGACTTCATATGTTGGCCCCGCCAGCGATTCGTGTAATCGAGGGAGGCGCTACTGCCAGAAAACCTTGGAATCGAAAAGATCGTCGACTAGAATCAAAATTTCAGAGTGCGAAATGATGGTTTTTCGACCTCGAAACGACGTCCTATCGCCTGAGGCTATAAGGGGTCGACGGGCGCCTCTGAGTGCCGATTCCGAATTGGGGTCTTATAAGCGATTCTGATAACCGAGCGAAAAGTTATGCTCGTTTGAGTGAAGGGGTGTCCGAATGCGATCGCATCGGCAGCACGCGACCACGCTCCCGGAAAGGAATTTAGGCACCGCACCAAAAATCTCTGAATGCGACCTTGTGTCGACCGAGTCGAAGTGTCGATTCTAAATTGGGGCCTTGCGGGCGGTTCCGATCGCCGAGCGAACAAATATCTGCATCCTACCCAAGGGGTACGACAATCGATGTACTAATACACACGCTTCACTGTGAATTTTGGCCCCGGAACGGTATTCCGTAAAACCAGCGCCCTGTCGACCTTCTCGAAGTGTCGATTCCGAATTGTTGTCACATAAGTGATTCCCATACCCGGGCGGAAAGTTATGCCCAGTTCTTTCTCTGAAGGGGTGAGAATAAACCATAGGGGGTGACTATATCGGCGATGTTCGTGCACCCATATCTACGACATGGGGTGGAGATCTCGAGCCAAGTTGAACACAACTTCCGATCGCCGTGATAGGCCGACTCCATGTGTTGCCCCGCCAGCGATTTGCGTAATCGAGGGAGGTGCTACGGCCAGAAAACCTTGGATTCGAGACGATTGTCGGCTAGAATCACAGTTTCAGAGTGCGAAATGAAGGATTTTTGACCCCGAAATAATGTTTTATCACCTGAGGCATAACGAGTCGACGGGCGTCTCTGAGTGCCGATTCCAAATTGGGGTCTTATAACCGATTCTGATAACCGAGCGGAAAGTTATGCCCGTTTGAGCGAAGGGGTGTCCGTATGCAATCGCATCGGCAGCCCGCGACCATGCTCCCGAAGAGGAATTTAGGCGCCAGACCGGAAATCTCCGAATGTGACCTTGGGTCGACCGGGTCGAAGTGTCGATTCTGAATTGGGTCCTTGCAGGCGGTTCCGATCGCCGAGCGAACAAATATCTGTGTCCTACCCAGGGGGTACGACAATCGGTGTACTAATACACACGCTTCGCGGTGAATTTTGGCCCCGGAACGGAATTCCGCAAAACAGGTGCCCTGTCGACCTTCTCAGAGTACTGATTCCGAATTGTTGTCACATAAGCGATTCTGATGCCTGGGTGGAAAGTTATGCCCAGTTCTTTCACTGAAGGGGTGAGAATAAACCATAGGGTGTGACTATATCGGCGATGTTCGTACACCCATATCTACGACCTGCGGTGGAGATCTCGAGCCGAGTTGAACACGACTTCTGATCGCCGTGATTGGCGACTCCATGTGTTGGCCCCGCCAGCGATTCGCGTAATCGAGGGAGGCGCTATTGCTAGAAAACCGTGGGTTCGGAAGATTGTCGGCTAGAATGACAATTTTAGTGAGCGAAATGAAGTTTTTTCGACCCCGAAATGATGTCTTATTGCTTGAGGCTTAAAGGGACGATGGGCGCCTCTGAGTGCCGATTCCGAATTGGGGTCTTATAAGCGATTCTAATAACCGAGCGGAAAGTTATGCCCATTTGAGTGAAGGGGTGTCCGTAGGCGATCGCATCGGCAGCCCGCGACCATTCTCCCGAAGAGGAATTTAGGCGCCAGATCGGAAATCTCCGAATGTGACCTTGTGTTGACCGGGTCAATGTGCCGATTCTGAATTTGGGACTTGCGGGAGGTTCTGATCGCCGGGCGAACAAATATCTGCGTCCTACCCAAGCGGTACGACAATCGATGTACTTTTACACACGCTGTGCGGCAAATTTTACCTCCGGAATGGAATTCCGCAGAACTAGTGCCTTGTCGACCGTCTCGAATTGCCGATTCCGAATTGTGGTCACATAAGCGATTCTGATGCCCGGGCGGTAAGTTATGCTCGGTTCTTTCGCTGAAGCGGTGAGAATAAACCATAGGGGGTGACTATATCGACGATGTTCGTGCACTCATATCTACGACCTGGGGTCGAGATCTCGAGCAGAGTTGAACACGACTTCTGATCGCCGTGATAGGCCGACACCATGTGTTGGCCTCTCCAGCGATTCGCGTATCGAGGGAGGCGCTACTGCCAGAAACCTTGATTCGGGAAGATCATCGGCTAGAATCACAATTTTAGAGTGCGAAATGAAGGTTTTCGATCCTAAAATGACGTCTTATCGCCTGAGGCATAAAATGGTGACGGGCGCCTCTGAGTGTCGATTCCGAATTGGTGTCTTATAAGCGATTCTGATAACCAAGCGGAAAGTCATGTCCATTTGTACGAAGGGGTATCCGTATGTGATCGCATCGGCAGCACGCGACCACGCTCCGGAGAGTAATTTAGGCGCCAAACCGGAAATCTCCGAATGTGACCTTGTGTCGACCGGGTCGAAGTGTCGATTCTCAATTAGGGACTTACGGGCGGTTCCGATCGCCGGGCGAATAAATTCTGCGTCCTACCGAAGGGGTACGACAATCGATATACTAATACACACGCTGTGCAGAAAATTTCGGCCCTAGAACGGAATTCCGTAGAACTAGTGCCCTGTCGACCGTCTCAGAGTGTCGATTTTGAATTGTTGTCACATAAGCCATTCCGATGCCCGCAGAAAGTTATGCCCAGTTCTTTCGCTGAAGGGGTTTGAATAAACCGTAGGGGGTGACTATATCGGCGATGTTCGTGGACCCATATCTATGACCTGGGGTGCAGATCTCGAGCTGAGTTGAACACGACTTCCAATCGTCGTGATAGGCCGACTCCATGTGTTGGCCACGCCAGTGATTCACGTAATCAAGGGAGGTGCTACTGTGAGAAAACCTTGGAATCGGGAAGATCGTCGGCTAGAATCGTAATTTCAGAGTGCGAAACGATGGTTTTTTGACCCCCAAAATGAAGTCTTATCGCCTGAGGCAATGTGGGGCAATTTTCGACCCTAAAATGATGTCTTATCGCGTGAGGCATAGAAGGGAGACGGGAGCCTCTGAGTGTCGATTCCGAATTGGGGTCTTATAAGCAATTCTGATAACCGAGCGGAAAGTTATGCCCGTTTGAGCGAAGGGGTGTCCGTATGCGATCGCATCGGCAGCCCACGACACGCTCCCATAGAGGAATTTAGGCGCCGGACTAGAAATCTCCGAATGTGACCTTGTGTCGACCGGGTCGAAGTGCCGATTCTGAATTGGGGACTTGCAGGTGGTTCCGATCGCCGGGCGACAAATATCCGCATCCTACCCAAGGGGTACGACAATCGGTGTACTAATACACACGCTGTCCGGCAAATTTCGGCCCCGGAATGGAATTCCGCAGAACTAGTGCCCCGTCGATCGTCTCGGAGTGCCGTTTTGAATTGTGGTCACATAAGCCATTCTAATGCCCGGGCGAAAAGTTATGCACAGTTCCTTCGCTGGAGGGATTGGAATAAACCGTAGGGGGTGACTATATCGGCGATGTTCGTGGACCCATATCTATGACTTGGAGTGCAGATCTCGAGCCGAGTTGAACATGACTTCCGATCGCCGTGATAGGCCGACTCCATGTGTTGGCCCCGCCAGCGATTCGCGTAATCAAGGGAGGCGCTACTGCCAGAAAACCTCGGAATCTGGAAGATCGTCGGCTAGAATCACAATTTCAGAGTGAGAAATGAAGATTTTTGACCCCGAAACGATGGCTTATCACCTAAGGCAATAAGGGAACGACGGGTGCCTCTGAGTGCCGATTCCGAATTGGAGTCTTAAAGCGATTCTGATAATCGAGCTGAAAGTTATGCCCGTTTGAGCGAAGGGGTGTCCGT
>JACBKR010006201.1:0-14023 GCA_014218235.1 Colocasia esculenta | reverse complement strand
TTGGTGTAACGATTCAATAAGTTAAACAACGATTGATCGATGTACGATTCGATAAGTTAAACGACGATTTGATCAGTGTACGATTCGACAAGTTAAAACAACAATTTGATCAATGCAACAATTTGCTTTACTACTTAATAACGATTTGATAGTAATAACGATTTGATCGCAAACATCGATTTCACTTAAACATCGATTTCATGTAAACATCGATTTCATGTAAACATCGATTTCATGTAAACCGATTTCACTTAAACATCAATTTCACTTAAACATCATTTCACTTAAACATCAATTTCATGTAAACATCGATTCACTTAAACATCAATTTTGTTCAAACATAAATTTCATGTAAACATCGATTTCACTTAAATATCGATTTTGTTCAAACATCGATTTCATGAAAACATCGATTTCACTTAAACATCGATTCTGTTGGAAACATAGATTCCATTAGAACATGGATTCTGTTCAAACATAGATTTCAACTTAAACATTGATTTCCTTTATACTCAGATTTCAAAATGTTTTTGGCGCTTAATGAAAAGTCAAATATATTTCATTTGTGTAATCCTTTATCTTTCTGACAGAAGATCTTTTTGCTTATCTCAGAAGATCTCTTCTCTCCTGTCAGACAAAAAGGGCTTACTATCACTTCTGGGTGACAGTAGAAAACACAGAAGTGTGAGCCTTTTTGACAGAAACACTCTTTGATCTAAACACCTTCTTATATGCTTGCAGATCTCGAAGACCACCAAGTGGCTGACAGTCAGAAGAAGAATAAGAAAATCAGCAACGACTAGAAGAGCTCTAACGGATATATTCAAAGCTACTCATATAAAAGATGAAGCAAGGCTGAAGAACAAGAAAGAGCTTTCTTGAAGAACATTCAAAGAGTGTATATCTAGTGAAGAACTTGAACTCCAGATACCCTCAAAGAAAAAAAAGAAAGAGCCCGAGCCCAAGAAGAAGTGCTCAAGCATCTGAAGCCTTCAAGCTCCTTCTCCTCTCTTCACTCTCTCTCTCTCTCTGTGTGCTCATTATAATTTCTGGGGAGAGTCCTTTGCTGAGAGTTTCTGGGTTAGAGTCCATTCTTGTAAAACTCTCAGTTTTGTTCTTTCTTTTCTAAGAAAGATTTTTGTCCAACTGTAGGACTGTATACAGTGTAGAATCTAGCTAGGGGTTTAAGTCTAGCAGAAACGCACTAGGGTTTGTACCAGGAGGTTGGCTTTTTTACCTGTAAGAGAAGTGGGCTGCCTTCTTGCCCAGGAAAGAGAAGAAGACCAACTAGGGTGCTGGGTGTTGTATTGTCCTTGAGGGAGACTGTACTGTAACGTCGCGTGCTTTTCGGATCCATGTGGATCGTGTGTGCAATGGTTGTGATGGCCGTTGTGAGGCCAGTGTTGTGTGGTTTGGATGTGTGGTTGATCAGTATGGTGAAGGTTTGTGTAATGTGCAGGTTTGGAACCTAAAACAGAACAGCATTGGCTGCTGTTGGTTGCAGATTGATGACCAGATATGGACATTTAATGAGTTAACGTCCATGTAAAGTGACGTTAAGATATGAACTTAACGGCATAGGATGTGGACGTTTGTGTGGCGGTTGCCATTGGCGGCAGAGGGGTTGACGCCAACCTGAGAATTCTGCAGGTTATAGGGTCACCCAGAGCAGGTTTTCTATCTGGTTCTCTTTCTCTCTGCCCCAGCTTCATGCCCCTGTGTCCCTAAAGCTTCCAACAAGTATAGAAGACTGGTTGGAGGATCGTGGGATGTGTGGCATTACTGAATTGCGCGCGGAAACGCCGTGGCGTGGTGCAATTCCCGTGGGAGCTCGCGGAGGGTTCGGCGTGATTCGGGAGATTCCAGAAAGTTTAAGCGAGTTCTGAGGTAGGGAATGACCTTGTAGTTCCTATAGGTCACGATAATGTAATAGAAAACATGGAACTGCATGAAAATGGCAATTTCGGGTCATGGTCTCCATGCGGGGTTCTAAGGGTGGTTTGATGGAATTTAATGGTTAATTCATGTAGTTTAAATCTTAATGATGCATGTTTGGCTTGGAAAATAGTTTCCTCATGTTTTCTCATTGTTTTGATGGTTGTAAAACCTGTAGAGATTTTAGGGTTTCTGCAGGAACAGTGGCTGAAGAGCTTGGCGTCAACATCGACTGCGCCAAGTTCATCAGCTGGGATATAAACGGCCATATCCATTGCCGTCTACTTCCTCTAAACGACAGTCGATATTGCCGCAACTTGTGTATAAACAGAAATAACTGATTGTGGTATTTATAGATAATGAATGGTGCGTTGGCACCTGTGGTGCACTGAGTGCACCTGGTCTTGATATTTAGCATATGGGGTATGCAAGTTGTTACTCTCTTTCGAGGCTACGTGTTGTTCATGCGAGTCCAGTTGAGTTCACGTGTGGTGGACCGTTGTTACTTGAGGTTTACGTGGGGTTTCACGTGGTTTGTGTGTGACGTACACGTGGTTTTGTGTACGTGGCGAGTAGTACGATGCCTATCGTGGTTACCTCTCCAGTTGGGTGCCCCAGGTTCTTTGTGAGCCAGGCTGTTAGCTCGGGGCTTGTCCCGGTACTTGTGTTGTACCGTCGAGGTCTGTGTCATTTGACCTGGACACCCTCACTCCTTTGCTTAAGTTGTACGTCCGGCTGAGGGAAAGACGACAGTGGGACAGTGACACTTGTGTTTGTCTTTAGTCACTTGTAGCGCGCTCGTAGTTGGGGGTACGGACACCAGTAGACGTACTGGACCCCAGCTAGTCCTTTTCCAGTGCCTCACTCTAGAGAGTTCCGGGCCAGGATCTCTAGAGGTGTCAGGCATGGGCCTGTGACCGTGTGGTTCGCAGGTGGTGGTGTTTAGTTGGTCTCCACAGTTGCTTGACCTTTTCACGTGGAGTGGCAGCTGGACCTTTCGTCCGTGGCTGCGAGACTGAGAGGTAGACCTGTGTTAGCTTGTCCGAGTCAGTTTCTGGTGTCGCGAACCAGTTCACGTGACTCGTGTTTGGCTGTCTCTACTTTAGCTTGTACACCTGTACTGGTTTGCCATTTAATTATGCAGTTGTTTTTTCGTCGTCGCAGACGGTGAGTACTTTTACAGCTTTTATCCTGCTTAGCTGTTCTATAAATGTTGGTATTGTTTACTGCTTTCGTACCTGTGGTTTGGTTTTGCTCGGTGTTGGGGGAGTTCCCTACTGAGCCAGTGACTAGCGAGGCTCACCCCTACCCCCACAGGAGAGAGCAAGGAGGACGTTTCTCGACCGTCGTCCAGTTCGGAGCCGCGCCGTAGCGGTGCAGGGTCAGTACCTCCGACAGTGTAGCCTCCGGTAGTGTAGTTTCCAGCATTGTAGTCTCAGTAGTGTAGTGTAGTAGCAGTAGAATAGTTAGTTGTTTACTTGCTTTCAATTGTACCTCGGGGTATGCCCCAGGCTCTTGTACTTTCTTTCAGTTGTTGTGGAAATATGGCTATGTAAACTTGTGTATATATATATAATGTGGTGTGTTCCTTTGTGTTTACACGGACTGTGGTTTGGTATCCCTTGCGAGGCTTCGGCCCGTTCGCGGGAGGCGGACTCGGATCAGGTACGTAACGGTTTAACAGACTTGAACGAGGTGTTCCGCCACATGTACCCTTGGTTAGTAAAATCCCAAGAGATTGCTTGGAGACTGGTCGTAAGACTTCCTTGTGGGAAGGGCCGAACTAGGATAAATTCCTTGTGTTCTTTGTGTGATTGTTTATTTGCTTCCACACTGCTACTCTCTATCACACTTAACTAACCAAACTTTCAAGTGATAATTTTCTATGTTTAAATTTCTGTTTCAGATTATAGAAAACCTATTCACCCCCCCTTCTAGGTTAGCTTGCTGTCGTACCAAAAGGGCCAACAAGAGTATTTATAGGTTTAAGATTGTTAGGTGTCCTATTATAACTAGGGAGGTAGGGTTGAGACTTTAGCTTGATCACTTCCAAGACTGGAGATTTCTCATCCCAATTGGAGTAGGAAGCCTTTAGGAAAACTCCTCCTTTCGATGCAGCATGAATCTGGGTTAATAAGGAAGTTAAATGATGGGCAATTTCCCAGCTTGTAGTTTCCTAAACTCTTGGTAGGAGTCCTATAACTTCCATAGGAATCGTTTCCGTAACAGGTCTTCCTATTTGGTTTAGTTCTAAGGATCAGGTTCAGAATCCACTTTTCGATTCAGTCACGTTTCTATGGTCCGTACTTCCATGCTTATCTTAACTAACTCCTTTTTATTATTGGGTATAAAATTAACACATATTTTATAGTTTAAAAATGACCAGTAACTTCGTCATATACGAAGTCATACACGATTTAGTCATGGACAGTCGAAGCTAACTTCATCATATACGAAGTCCTACTTCGTCATATTCGAAATCTATACGATTTGGTCATGAAAAGTCGAAGCTAACTTCGTCATATACGAAGTCCCACTTCGTTTTGTCGTAATTAGTCGAAGTCTAACTTCGTCATATCTGAAGTCCAACTTCGTCATATCCGAAGTCCACTTCGTTTTGGTCATGGTCAGTCGAAGCTTAACTTCATCATATACAAAGTCCACTTCAATTTGGTCATGATCAGTTGAAGCTTATCTTCGTTATATACAAAGTCCAACTTCGTTATATACGAAGTCCACTTCGTTTTGGTCATGATCAGTCGAAGCTTAACTTCATCATATACGAAGTCAACTTTGCCATATACGAAGTCCGCATCATTTTGATCGTGATCAGTTGAAGTGTCATATACTAAGACCAACTTCGACTGACAACGTTATATCTTGGCCAGTTGATTTGATACATCGATTGCCTTAAATATCGATTTCTATTCAATATCGATTGCTGACCAACATCGATTGTTCCTTTAAACATCGATTGCTACCAACATCGATTGTTCCTTCAAACATCGATTGCTCCTTTAAACAACCACTAACATCAATTGCTCCCTAAAACATCGATTGCTGACCAACATCGATTGTTGACTATTTTATCCATTGTCCTATCGTTTGTTGTACCTTTAATCAAACCTCTCCACAAATTATTATTATTATTATTATTATTTCTATTTATTTAAGATTTTAAAATTTTAAATAGAGCAAACAAACAAGCATTCAGAAGCCATAGACAAATGACTAATATCAATAGGGCCCATAATTCAATAATTGACACTCCTGTACTCATCATAAGTAAACATTACAATCTCCAATTTCAAAATAAGAACATCTCTTTACTACTAGTCTCATCTATCTATCAAAGGAAGACAAGATTACAAATGATGACCAATCTCTCACTAACTAACTAAATAATGACTCTCTATAGTGTATGTCACGCTCGGCGCACAAGTCCCATCATTTAACACCCTCATCTTCACTACCTGAAAAGTTAGGAAGCAGATATGAGCAAACTATCTTAGTAGGATTTATATCTCAATGTGCGGATAATGATATAAATGATTAACGCTTTAAGAACTATGCAAGCACGAGTGACAAGCTAAATCATAGGCACAATAAAATCGATGACAAGTGTTAGCAGGATTTCATGCAGACAGGAACGTGTCCAGACAATAGAATTTAGATTATCAATGTATAAGATGCTTTTCACGAGACGAGCAAGTACTTTGTTTCAGTCGAGTAATAACAAGTAATAGAAATAATAGTAATTGAATAGTAGCAGTGCAGTAGGAGAGCACTAGCAGGACAATAGCAGTTCAGTAGAAGTCAGAATAGTGGTAGTATAGTAACAATGTAGTATGTCTAAATTAACAGACTAACAGTAATGGTATAACAACCAAATGTCTAGCTAAATTAGAACAGTCAGAACCTGTGCAAATGTCGACATCGTCATTAGCCCCTGCAGGTATTTTCGGGTGGCTTTCTGCCCCGAGGACTAGATTGGAGCCCTTTGGACACTTTACGTGCCCTCAGCAATATACATTCAAGTCTAGTAGAGTCGTAAGACCCGTTATAGTGCTAGACAGTTCAAAACAGTAGGAGCCACAACAGCTCAAAGGATTCCAAGAGGGTACTTTCAAGAGTTCAAGAATGTTATGTCAGGATGTCCGAGAATATTAGTACGATCAGGTCAATGAACAATGTTCACTAGCAGTCTAAGACTATCATATCAAGAGCGAGTTTCAAGGGCAAGTACCACGAACAAGATGGTCAAAGAGGTTCAAGACTATTAAGACAATAACAACGGTTTGAAGTATCATAAATAGTGTCATGTCAATAATGATTTCATGCATAACAAGTCGTGTGAACATGATTTCAGGAAACAATGGTCAAGAGACTCACTCTGAATAGCACATGGTTGATCCTTATTTCTTTTAGTTCCATAAACTTTAATAACTTTGACCATAACAGAATAGGATACATACGAAATAAAAAGTCAGAGCACTCTAGGGAACTACAAGATACAATCAGTTAAGTTTCAATGGGGGGAAAAAATCCACAGAATACAGAGACAATCTAACTATGTTCGCAGGAAAATGGCAGTACATGCAATAACTAAAAAATATATCCCATAAGGGAAGTCAGGACATAGTAAAGATCATGGTAAGAAAACGAGTAGACTCGCATCAGAACCTAGCATGTACTCTCATAGTTTTTATCGAAATGTTATAACTTTGCATTGGAAATAAGGGACGAAGAGGCAAAATCAAAAGATAGTATGGTCAATAACTTCCATATAGAACATTAGAATCCTATTCATGTAAATAACGTTTTTAACATGTGGCTGATGGCTTTTAAAGTGCAGATGTAGACTTAATCAACATGTTGGCAAGACCAAGAGAACGACGTAGACTCACTTGCTTGATCCCTAACTCCAAATCTAGGGTTCCTGGGATGAACTATAATGAAAGAGATTACTGGAAACAAAAAGTAAACAGATCTATGGTGCTCGTTTGACCCAGTTACATGGGATTCAAGCAAACAAAGGTTCAGAGTAAGCACGAAATTCAGAAACAACCTAATACTCTTTATAGGAATGCTAAAGTCAAGAAAATAGGGACACATGAGACTAGACTTGAAGAACTTTCAGAATATATATTCTATGTTAAGTTGGTGCCTGAGATTACCTACCTTTGATCGTTCCTAGAAGGGTCTTCTACAGGATGAAGCAGAACGGGATTTGGGGAAGAAAAGTCCATTTCAGGGCGATCTCTTCCTCCTCCGGTGCTCTAGCAGGTCTTCACAAGTCCCCCAGCAACTGGTAACTTGTCCCCAAGAGTTTAGGATGAGTATTTATAGGTTTAATGTTGTTAGGAGTCCTATTGTAACTAGGGAGGTAGGGTTGCGATTTTGGCTTGATCACTTCCAATACTGGAGACTTCCCGTCACAATTGGAGTAGGAAGCCTTTAGGAAAACGCCTCCTTTGGATGGGGCACGAATCTGGGTTAATAAGAAAGTCAAATGATGGGGAATTTCCCAATTTGTAGTTTCCTAAACTCTTGGTAGGAGTCCTAGAACTTCCATCAGAATCGTTTTCGTAACAGGTCTTCCTATTTGGTTTAGTTCTAAGGATGGTTCGGAATCCACTATTGGATTCAGTCATGTTTCTATGGTCCGTACTTCCATACTTATCTTAACTAACTCCTTTTTTATGGGTATAAAGTTAACACGTATTTTATAATTTAAAAATGACCGGTAACATCGTCATATACGAAGTCATACACGATTTAGTCATGAACAGTCGAGGCTAACTTCGTTATATACGAAGTCCCACTTTGTCATATTCGAAGTATAATGATTTGGTCATGAACAGTTGAAGCTAACTTCATCATATACGAAGTCCCACTTCGTTTTTATCGTGATCAGTCAAAGCTAACATCGTCATATCAGAAGTCTAACTTCGTCATATTCGAAGTCCAACTTCGTCATATACGAAGTCCACTTTGTTTTGATCGTGGCCAGTCGAAGCTTAACTTCGTCATATACAAAGTCCAACTTCGTCATATACGAAGTCCACTTCAATTTGGTCGTGATCAGTCGAAGCTTAACTTCATCATATATGAAGTCCAACTTCGTCATATATGAAGTCCACTTGGTTTTCGTTGTGATCAGTCGAAGCTTAAATTCATCATATATGAAGTCAACTTCGTCATATACAAAGTCCGCTTCATTTTGGCAGTGATCAGTTGAATCTAACTTCATCATATCAAAGTCCAACTTTGACTGACAACGTTATATCTTGGCCAGTCGATTTTATACATCGATTTCCTTAAACATCGATTGTTGTTCAACATCGATTATCTTTAAATATCGATTGTTGACCATTATCAATTGTTCCTTTAAACATCGATTGCCTCCAACATCAATTGTTCCTTCAAACATCGATTGCTCCCTTAAACATCGATTGCTGACCAACATCGATTGTTGATTGTTTTATCCATTTCCTTATTGTTTGCCCCCCTCCTTGCTCTCTCTCCACCTCGTCCCCCTCTGTAATGACCCCGACACCTGGACCCCCGACTCTCATCGAGAATCCGACTATCTGAGCCACCGCCCACGGGTTCGAAGACCCAGAAGGGCTAACAGATCGGTCTATCAAGATATGTAAGAGAAATAAGTAACGACAAATAAGTACTAAAATGTACTAACAAGTGAAAGGAAAGAGTCCACCACAAGTACATGTCTAGTATAGTCCCAAAATAGTAAAGTATGAGTGCAAAAGTAAACAGTGAATAACAAATCCCTTAGAGGCATACCCCGAGGGTGAAGTACCAACTAGAAAGGCAACACTGCTCAAGGTAGATGCCGTCTACTACGGCCCCATCTCCTCAGCCCGCCGCAGAGAGTGCTGCTGTGAACTCTCACCTGAAAAGGAGGGAATGAGCTTCACGAAGAAGCACAGTAGAGACTACCAATTTCCCACTGGTTCTAACAGCAAACTAGATATAGATGTGCATAATTTAAATAAAGCAAGTAAATCTATCCTACTAACAGAGTAATTGCAGAATGGTAAGATAACAACTCGGCCATCGGTCGAAACCAAATGTCGAGACTGGAAACCCGTGTAAACCACGGCACTGGGAAGAACCCAAGATTGTAAACACAGACAGTAAACAACTGCCTGGACAGAGACACTAGCCACATAACAACTACACTAGTCAACCGGTCAGGTGCGCCACGTGCCTTACCCTCGACCGCCAGTCCATGTCTAGCACCTCTCGTCGGAGTGAGATGCAGAACTACAAGTAACAACGATAACTGCCATAGTCTGTCCGGATTACGATCCCATGTCTGGCCCCTGTAAATGGTACCAAAACCAAGTACAGTGAGGCAGTGAGAAGGACTAGCTGATCTACGTCGGAAGAAACGCCTCAACCACCTCAGCATCCCAGACTCAACTAAGAGAGCTCTACAAACAACTCCATGCCGCTGTGCCCACCATTTTCCCCCCTACTACCAGAGTCTGTAGACTCGAGCTCGCCCGCCGCGGAGAACTCCCTCAAACAGGCGCGCGGGGACCGGGGGTCTAGGTAACGGTAACAACCTCTCAATGGATAAGCCTATAAGTGCCTAGCACGGACGAAAGACTAGAGTAAAACTGTGCTAGGGAACAGCACATGTGCTAAGAAATAAAGTCGGAGCGGAAGGAAAACTCCGAACAGGTCGCCAAGCCACTCTTAGTCTGAGAAGGCAACGCAAGGCCTGTCGCCACATGAAGGTGACACCTTATCTGTCGCGACCTGGGTCAGAAGGTGACAGGGACCTGTCGTGACTTGGTCGCGACAAGGGCATTGTTGCAACTACAGACAGAAGTCCAGGTGACCACCTGAGACCTGCCACAACCCACAGGGAAGAACCAAGTCAGAAGGCGACGATCACCCTGTCGCTACCAGAATGCGACAGGATCAATGTCGCTACCTGACCAGAAGGCGACGGGTCGGGCTGTCGCGATCCATAGACAAACCCACCCGAGACCACCTTTCCCAAACCATACACCCAAAATCCGGAAAACACCAAGGGATGGGAGCATGTAGAACGATGTAAACATGTAAATAGAACTCAAACCACCCTCATACATACCCATGCATGTCAAGGAAATGCATCTACACTCAAATATCTCACATGCAAGCATGGAATCTCTCATCACCCAAACCCCCATTCAAGCACAAAGAGACCATCAATCTCACATGCACAACCTAGCATGGTTCTAATGGCTTGGAGAAGGGGATTAGAGGCCCTAGCATGGTAGAACTAGGGGGAAGTCAAGGTGTCCCTACCTTAAAATGAAGAGCCAACCCGTTGGAGTCTTCTCATGTTCATGGCCACCTCCTCCTCGCTCCAAGCTCCACGGAGACGCCATCTATGAGCCATGAACGTCCTACACGCCGTAGAAATGTTACCACCACGGAGAGGAAGCCACACCGGAGAGGAAACCCAAGCCGGGAAGGAGGACACCAACACCTCTCTTCACACACTCCCTCACACTCTCCCCACGAAAAAAATGCAACAGGAAGAAGAAGGAAGAAATGGGGAGAATCCGCTGGCCTTGCACAAATAGGCCATTAGACTGAGAACGCGACGACCAACCTATCGTGATCCACAGGTCATGGTCAGACCTGACTAACAGAACTGCCACATGTCATCCTCGCAGACCTGACACCATAAATGTGACACCTGACATGTCGCCTTCAAGTTGTCAGTGGTTGACACTTGTCCCAACTGTCTCGACAGCAAGATGACAAAACTGCATGCTATGGTCAGAGGGCTGAACGCGACGACATGCCTGCCGCGTTCCCAACCAGAACGCGACAGCCATCCGTCGCCTTCAGAAGGTGACATCCCGATACATCGCGACCTTCATCAGAAGGTGGCTGACCAAAGGAAGGAGGATGTTACACCCTCCCTGCTCTCTCTCTCTCTCTCTCTCTCTTGCTTTCCAAGGTGGTCGATCACATCGCCTTCATCCTGCGCCGTGGAGGGGCGGTGATCTCAAAATAGGAGAGGGTCTGACCAGGCTTGAGAGCCTCGACTTCTCTTTCACCTCATCCTCAGCAGTGGCCATGGCTGCTGCAGATGCCCTCGCCTCCTCCCCGTCGCAGCTCAGCACCTACGATGAAGTTGGCCCAAGCTCGGACGTAGTTGCTCTGATCCTTGCATCGCTGAAGTAAACCCTCGACACCTCCTAGGGCCAAGACCTCCCGGCTTCGTCGTCATCGTGCTTGTGTTAATCACCGTCAACTCTCCTGACACAACAAGAAAAAGCGGTTTTAGAGACCGAAATATTCGGTCTCTATTCGGTCCCTAATCGGTCACTAAAAGACTCAGACACCGAATAGTGACCGAATTGGTCGGTCATGGATGTTAGTCACAAATCTGTGACCGATTCATTCAGTCCCGATTCGGTCACTAAATAGGGACCGACTGATTTCGGTTCCTAACTAGGGACCGATTTATTCGGTCCCAATTCCGTCCCTAGAACAGGGACGAATAGGGACCGAAATTAATCGGTCCTTAAATAGGGACCGATATGTTTAGTCCCCATTCGGTCCCTATTTTAGGGACCGAATAGGGACTGCAATGAATCGGTCCCTAAATAGGGACCGATAATTTTAGTCCCTATTCGGTCCCTAAAACAGGGACCGAACATATCGGTCCCTATTAGGGACCGATTTATGTCGTCCCAATTCGGTCCCTGTTTTAGGGACTGAATGGTGACGACATAAATCGGTCCCTAAATAGGGACCGATTCATACAGTCCTATTCGGTCCCTAAATAGGGACCGAATAGGGACTGATTTAAATCGGTCCCTCTAAATAGGGACCGATATGTTCGGTCCCTATTCGGTCCCTGTTAAGGACCAAATAGGGACCAAAAATATCGGTCCCTAAGTCCCTATTAGACACCGATTAGTGACTGATTGTATTCAGTCACTAATCGGTCTCTATTTTAAAATATTTTTTTTAAAATATATAAATTTTAAAGAAAATAACCTGTTAAATAATAATATCCACAACAATAATAATGGTCAACAACAAAAATGTCTACAATACAACAATAATAAAAATATCCATAACAATAAAAAATATCGACATCAATAATAAAATTGTCCACAACATCACAATAATAAAAATATTCCACAACACAACAATAATAAAATGTCCACAACATCAGAATAATAAAATGTCCACAACAATAATAAAAATATCCAAACATCACAATAATATAATGCCAACAACAATAAAAAATGTCTACAACAATAATAATAATGAAATGAAAATCATGATGCCTCGTCTTCGTCTTCATCCTCGTGCTCGTGTCCTCCCACTCCACCCGATGAAGGAACCTACAATACATATATAACAATAATAAGTTAAAATTAAATACTATTATAAGCATAACTATGTTTTTAGAAGCATAAATTAAATAAAACTATAAGCAATGAAGGTCAATTAGATGAGTATTCTAATTTTGGACCCTCAAACGAAGTTCTTCATTTTTTTAACTAAACTAACTTGGTTAAGACGACTTGGCGCGTCGCGGTCAAACCGGGAGTCCGAATTGAACTATGTCAGTTTCCACAAGTCACACTCATCGGCCCGACCGTGCTGGAACAACCGGAAGCCAATCGGAAGAGTATTTCTAATATTGCACCCTCAAACCGAAGTTTTTCATTTTTTAACTAAACTAACTTGGTTAAGACGACTTGGAGCGTCGAGGTCAAACCGGGAGTTTGAATTGAACTCCGTCAGTTTCCACAAGTCACACTCATCGGCCCGACCGTGTTGGAACAAACCGGAGGCCAATCAGATGAGTATTTCTAATTTTGGCCCTCAAACTGAAGTTTTTCATTTTTTAACTAAACTAACTTGGTAAGACGACTTGGAGCGTCGCGGTCAAACCGGGAGTCCGAATTGAACTCCATCAGTTTCCACAAGTCACACTCATCGGCCCGCCGTGCTAGAACAAACCGGAGGCCAATCGGATTAGTATTTCTAATTTTGGTCCCTCAAACCGAAGTTTTTCATTTTTTAACTAAACTAACTTGGTTAAGACGACTTGGAGCGTCGAGGTCAAACCGGGAGTCCAAATTGAACTCCGTCAGTTTCCACAAGTCACACTCATCGGCCCGACCGTGCTGGAACAAACCGGAGGCTAATCGGATGAGTATTCTAATTTTGGTCCCTCACAAACCGAAGTTTTTTGTTTTTTAACTAAACTAACTTGGTTAAGACGACTTGGAGCGTCGCGGTCAAACCGGGAGTCCGAATTGAACTCCGTCAGTTTCCACAAGTCACACTCATCGGCCCGACCGTGCTGGAACAACCGGAGGCCAATTGGATGAGTATTTCTAATTTTGGTCCCTCAAACCGAAGTTTTTCATTTTTTAACTAAACTAACTTGGTTAAGACGACTTGGAGCGTCGTGGTCAAACTGGGAGTCCGAATGAACTCCGTCAGTTTCCACAAGTCACACTCATCGGCCCGACCGTGCTGGAACAACCGGAGGCCAATCGGATGAGTATTTCTAATTTTGCTCCCTCAAACCGAAGTTTTTCATTTTTTAACTAAACTAACTTTGTTAAGATGACTTGGAGCGTCGCGGTCAAACCGGGAGTCCGAATTGAACTTCGTCAGTTTCCACAAGTCACACTCATTGGCCCGACCGTGCTGGAACAAACCGGAGGCCATCGGAAGAGTATTTCTAATATTGGACCCATAAACCGAAGTTTTTCATTTTTTAACTAAACTAACTTGGTTAAGATGACTTGGAGCGTCGAGGTCAAACCGAGAGTCCGAATTAAACTCCCTCAGTTTCCACAAGTCACACTCATCGGCCCGACGTGCTGGAACAAACCGGTGGCCAATCAGATGAGTATTTCTAATTTTGGTCCCTCAAACCGAAGTTTTTCATTTTTTAACTAAACTAACTTGGTTAAGACGACTTGAGCGTCGATCAAACCAAAGTAAACTTATTGAAATTTGAATAAGTTGACTGTTAAAATAAGAAACTAAAATAAAATCAATTTACTCACATGAG
>JACBKR010006200.1:0-14016 GCA_014218235.1 Colocasia esculenta | reverse complement strand
CCTTGGGTAACAACCTCCTAATCGCCTGGACGCTCTGGATCTCTCCTTTTTCATCCGTGCCTAACCCACGGCCATGAACATAGCCGATATTGGCCATCACTTCCCAACCCTTTCCCGGGGACATGAGACATGGGGTTCTACAGCAGGCTGGGGAGGTTGGCCAAGCTCACAGGGTGTGGGGAAGTCAAAAAGAGACATGACTGGCTTCTTCCCCTTATCCGGAATGAAAAGGTGCGGCATCTGCTCTGTGGTGACCGCATTGAGGGTCTCCAAGATGGGAATGCTCTTAATCTTGATCACCCGCCATTAAAAGGAAATTTGAAGCACTGGTGGGTGGTGGAAGGGACCCCTAAAGTCTGTTCTAGCCAGGGACGACGAGGATGGTCTTGTAGGCCGGTCGACATCAAGGACTAGGAACTCAGTGGGCATGGTGACAGGTCCGATTCCTAACTTAAGAGCAATTTTGCCTTTGGCAACCCTTTTGGAGTTGTCGTAGGCGGCGATGGTGGAGCAGCTTTTCTCCAGATTCTTCCCCTAAACCCAACTGCTTAAGGGTCTTCATCGGACAGACATTAATGGATGCCCGGTGTCGATAAGAGTGGAGTCCACCGAAACCCCATTGAGGTTGATGGTGAGACAAAGAGGAGCGAATGACACTCGGGGGGTGGCAAGATCCTTGTCCGAGAAGGAAATTGAGGGTCCTTGGGTGAGAGAAAGAATGGCATTGGTGACCCCGCTAGGAGGGAGGTCATCATTAACCATGATTTTTGAAGAAACTGGAGGAGAGTGGATTGATACGACGGCGACCTCCGAATCAATTCTAAAATGGACACCTCGCAGGTGTCTTATCCAAATGTTGGAGAATGTCATATTCGGGCCAGCGGAGGTGGAGGCCCATTATCCTCCTCATCTTGGGATGGCCGCGGAGGCGGAGGAATGATCCGGTTTCGGAGCGTGACATGAATGGCCTCCTGGGACTGAGGGCGAATGAGCTGGAGGGGTCTGGTAGATGGCTCACAGCTAGGGGGAGTGAGAATGGTGGGATAAGCATCTTGTGGAGGTCGGATGAGCATTAAGGGTCTCTCCACTAGAAGGACATCTACCGACGTGGAAGGCTCCTGAGACTCGGTAGTGGGACACGGGTACCATTCTTCGAAACCGTCTACCCCCCACTGTTGCTCTCTTCCTCACAACCCGGGGTCCTAGGTGTATCATGGTATGCACACTGTTATGGGTTTTAGAGGAGGAAGGATTGTTGGTTTGGTGGTTGGGGAGAGGGTTACTGAAAATGCCAAGGTCTTTCTTGGTGTACCTAGACTTTGCTATGGCCACCTTGACGTCATCCCATTGATTCTACCTTGGTCATTCATATCATAGACCCAGTCACGAATGGTAAAGCAATTGTTGATGAAGTGACCATGGGCCCTATGGTATGGGCAATACTTGGAGGTGTCCACCCTTGGATTGATGTTCTCCCTTTGTGGGGGGAGTTGAATTGCATCGCAAGACATGAGGGCGAAGAACATGTCCTCGAGAGTCTCAGGGAGAGGAGGATAGTGCGACCTTTTGGGACCAGGCCGGGTATAGCCAGAAGAAGGGGGAGGCACAGCGGAATAGGGCTTGGAGGGGTGAGATGGGAATTGGTGAGGGTTGGAAGAAGTGGACGGAGGATTGGAGGATTTGTTCTGAGGCCTCAACGGTTGGCTGCAGGCACTGACAGACTCATTGACGGTCACCCCTCGGTGGTGGGTGCCGCGAAGCCTTACGTGCCTTTGGCTTCCCTTCAAAGAAGTGTGGGAGAGAGGAGTCCTTGATTGATTTCAATCACCCTGGCTCTGTTATAAAGATGTGAGAAGGAAGGGAACTCACTTAGCATTAAAACGGAACGGAGCACAGGGGTGGTGTTAGTGACTAACAAGGTTATGGCTTGGGACTCAAGGATGGGAATGTCGGCTCTCGAGGCCATGGACCTCCATTGGTTGGCATAGTGACAAAGTCTTCGTTCGGTTCTTCTCTTTTCCGCAACCAAGTCGGGGAGTGTAGGGACTTGAGTGGCCATGTATGAAAAATGCGAGATGAATCGCTCGGAGACAATGTCAAAGTTAACGAGATCCGATGCGGGTAGAGAGGTAAACCATCTCAAAGCTCCCCTTCTAACGATTGTTGGAAGAGGTGAACTAAGAGGGCCTGATCATATAACCACCGATGGGAATCCATGGTAAAGCGGCGAGGTGGATGGTGGAATTGGGGTCGGAGGTCCCATCGTACTTGAGGTACTTTGGGGCCTTGAAATTGGGGGGAAAGTAAGCGTTGGGGAGCTTGCAGTAGTTTAGGAGTGAATGAGGTTTTAGAGTGGGACAAGGATTCTGCAACAAGCTTCCTAACAAGACCTTCTACCTCCGAACGGGGAATGGATTCGGGTTAGACAAGAGGGTGATTTGGATAGGTGGTGAATAAGCGGAAGGAGGAGTAAGAATGGAGTAGGCGAAGGAGTGGAAATGACAAGAGGAATAAAGGTGGAGACGGGAATCCGAGGTGGGGTGACCGGCCTAGGGGTGGGCCTAGATGTGGAGGCATTGAAAGGGGATAAGGATGGAGTGGAAGGAGAGGTTGCTGCCCGGATAGTATGCTTTGAAAGCATAGAAATAATATCCTCGGGTGAATAGCGGGACATGAGTTTAGAAAACTCGGGGTCTTCTTGAATATTTTGGGCATGAGTGGGGTTGACCCTCAAGCTAACTTCCTCATTGTCGGCCTGAGAGGATGATTGGACTGATTCCTCAGGCTGAACATTTGTATTCATCATACGACGACTTCATGACATTATCATCATACTCAAATGCCGATTTATTGGCCATGTCAACAGGTCCAACCAGTGTCCATTAGCACACAACCTATGGATTTTAAAGTGGTTAAGGTTGATTAACTTCACTGTTTTGAGCAGAAATATGGATTTCTACCAATCAATGCTATCAAACAATGTCCCCAAGACTTTTAAATGTCAAAGTTATGTGTAAGTTAAGTTGAGGGCCGTTCTCTCCAATTCACTTGAATCCCGGTGAGTAGGTGAACTAGACAGGATGGGTAAAGGTCCTCCTGCCCAGTACCGTGAGGGAATCCACGGAATTTAGGGACTTATAGAGTTTTCTTCGGAGTCAACCGATTTACCCGAGAGGGAATCCCCGAGTAAAAGGTTGTAAACCGAAGAAGGGTGATCCTAGAAATGTGAGGGGAGGCTAGAAGAGAGGAGGAAGATGACCCCCAATGACTGAGGACCGTCAGTGACAATCAGTAAGCAAACAAGAAACAAAATCAAAGCAAAACAATCAGAAAAAAGGTTAAAATCATGCTTCTGTGACGATCAACGGCAGACATATGGACGTCAAGTTCATCAAAAGCAGTAAACGACTAGATCGACTGACGCTGAAACAGAGTAGACGACAACCTATGTGGACGCTAAAAATAACTAAACGGCAGGAAAGATGGACGCTTACCTGTATAGGCGGCAAGATCGCTTGCCGTCTACCTGGATGCACACAAACCGCAGCAGCAGCAGTGTGTCCCACCGTGATCGCCAGAAAAGAGCTGTGGACGTCTCGTTTGCCTCCGTGTCGTGGCCGGTGTGTGTGGCCCTCCTCGGCGGTGGTTCACGGACGTGCCGCTCCCTCGTTGGCGATGAAGGACATTCCGGTTGACCTCATTGACTCCCCGTTTGACTGAGTTGACTGAGGAGAAACAAAAGGAACCGGTGAAATATGGGAGATGTTTGCGATCGCCAGGGCCTTACCTGTGCCAAGGGGTTGCTGTGATCACGTCGGTGCAATAGCCTCGCGTTGCGGGTGATGGTGGGACCTCAACTTCTTTCCTTCAGCCGGCCAAAGGAGGAGAGCTCCACGGTCTTCTACAGATCGTTCCTGCCACAAAAAGACACTCTAAGACTCTAAGAAGTATAGCAAATGCTCAAAACGAAAGAATACAGGCCCAAAAGGAGAGTCCCATACCGGTTGCGGACTTGAGAGAGGGGCGGCCAAGTGTTATGACCACCCTTCTTCCCCGTTTTGGTTGGGAAACCCCTTTCTAGGTATGTAGGAAGGTGGCCTACGTGCCTAGAGTGTGTGTGAACGTGGGTGTAACATGCAACTAGTAAAGAGAGAAAAGGAAGAGGAGAGGAAGAGGGGGGAGTTGATCCTCGTGCTTGATGATGCTAGCTCCTCGCAGAGGCTCCTTCAGCTCCAAGTAGCCTTCTTGAACGTCCCAAGTATTGAGAGGAAGAAGAAGATGAGTAGTGGAAGGTTGGGTGCAACTTTCTCTCTCCTCTCTCAAAAGCATGAGCATATGGACGTCCAGCCTCTCCCCCCTGCTTAGAGGACCCTAGGGACTGTTATATAGACAGTGGGGTCCGAGCTCAGAGGCCTTGGATGCTCAAGTGTGAAGAAACACACTTGTACACTTGGCAGTCCTAGTGTAAAGGCTCCAAGCAATGGGGGGAGTCCACATAGGATTTTTACTGGGTCAAGGGGGTGCCTAGGTGGCCCATATGCCCGTTGGGAACGGTCCCATGCGGTGTATGGGCGAGTGAATGGTGCTATTAGGCTATATTCTCGGGTTAGTGCGCAGACCAGGTAAATGATATAGACGTCAAGGGATCCTGCCGCCAACACCATGCAGACGTCCATGGATGTGGACATCAGTAGGGTAAACGTCAAGGGGATTGCCGCCAACGGTAGTCGGCGGCCATTGATGCTGCCGTCTACATGGTATCCGAGGCTGGTCAATAAATGGTCAAACGAGGCTTAATGGGCTAATAGAGCCTTGCGGGAGATGGACCAAATCTCGCGTCTACACTAGTGTCGACATAGAGGATATTTCTTCACATTTCTGCCTTTGCTCTGAGCCATTGTGTCGACACCAGTGATGGTTGTGTCGACACTACCTTTGCAAGAAATGTTTGTCCCTGAGAAAATAAACACATAAATTATTAGTTAACTGAATTATCATGTATATGAAAGATAAATGTGTTAAGAACATGCTCTTTGAGTATTGTTGTTCTATGGGTGATGCATTTAACATGTTTCAATTGTTATGCATAAAATCACAACTTGTCATCATCAATATATGAGGGGAAATGATTTGTATTCACACTCAACCCGACAATCTCCCCCTTTTTGATGATGGCAACATTAAAACCATATAGAAGTGAAGTTTGATAATGTGTGATTTAAGCACTTCAATTATTCATATCCAATTTGAAATACAGTAAATGACAATGAGATATGTTTCAACTCTTTTTGTTCACGATTGACATCCATTGACATTCATTCAAAGACAATCTCAATCACATTGAAAACAAAGGTGTTTCATTTCATTTCATTAAAGCACACAACTTTGCCTTTACAGATATGTGATCAATTTCAAACATTCACACAAAAAAATATTTCAACAAGGAAAATGTCTTTCCACTTTCTTCTATCTTCTCCCCTTTGACATCATCAAGGAAAGATACATTATATTAAGGGTGAGGAGGAGGAGGAGGAATTGGACTAGGATGGACTCTAGCTTTGAGTCTTGACTCCATAGCATGAAGGTTGATGTTGAGTTGTCTCTGCATAGTGGATAGCCTTGCATGAACAATTTCTTCAAGTCTTTGGCTACTGTCAGAAATGGAAGACTGAAGAGAAGACAAATCAACAGATGATGATGGAGCACTAGAGGATGAACTACCAAATCCATGACTATTGATGTTCCTCAATTCCTTTTTGAGATCAGACATCTCATGATCAATGTGGGTTGATAAGTTCTTCATACCTCTAAGTCATCAACAAAGTGAGCAAATGACAGTCTGTTTTAGAGATTTGAGAAAGAGTTTCCTTGTATTGAAGACATCTGCTTGGGAATTTGCCAAGATTCCCAGAAGAACTTTTTCCAATTTTTCTTGATGCTCCTTCAGCTCTACTGAAGCATCTGCCATTGTCCCAATCAACCTGTTGAACCTTTGTGCAGCATAGTCTGACACTGCCTTTTGCTCAATGAATTTAGCAGTCACTGCATTCTCAAGCCTTTGAACTTTCAAGTTGAAGTTTTCTGACATGTCGTGAATGGAGGAGTTGAAAGCTTCAAATTTCTCATTTAAGAAGTACAACTCTGGTGGAACAGTGGGTCCACCAAAGACATGAGTGGTTTGAGCTTGATATTGAGGTTGTGGGGTGAAGGTGGGTAAGTCCATAGAGGGGTGAACAGGAGAGGAGTCTTGAAATGAATGATTGAAAGGTTCAGCTTGGGTATCTCTTCAACATGAGGCTGATCATTGATGGGGGGTTGTTCCTTAGCAGGAGGCTGATCCTCAGCAGGAGGCTAGTCCTCAGCATGAGGCTGGTCCTCAGTAGGAGGCTGGTCCTCAGTAGCTTCAACAACTGGTCCTCTCTTAACTTGATTACCTTCAATTCTGAACCCCATAAATTTTTGTAAATGCTTGAGGCAATAAACATTTGCCTGGGAATTGTTTGAGTCTTTTCATTTGCTAGAGGAATTTCAAAATGCTCAAACACAGGAGTCAGATGGGCTGCATATGGAAGAGACCTATGTAAATCATTCTAGTGGTCTCTGAGATGATCTGAAACATAATGACATGGAGATTGATGTTGAGATTTTTCTTCATGCAATAGAGCATAAATCTCTGGATGTCTGTAAGCCTATCCCTTCCACCACCTTGGGGAGTTATGATGGTAGTGAGTATGTGGTGAAGGGTTCTCAACACTGGAGGGAATTTATTGGTGTTGAATTTGCTTACATGAGTCTGCTTTATATCAGAAGGATCTGCTGAAAGACCAGTCAACAAAGTATGCTTCATGAAGATTAAATTCAAACTCATGGTAGTTAGTTCCTTCATCAGGAATTCTGAACAAAGTGGCAGCCAAAGAGATTGGCATATCAATAGCAATACCCTTAACTTCAGACTTGTAACCATCTTCATCACATGTCAAATTCAAGTAGAATTCTTGGACAAGTCTAGGGTAAACAATCGAAATTCTGAGATAAATGGCAGCCAAGATGAAAACTGAAAAACTCAATGATTTCTGGAAAAGTAGTACGAAGATCCTTGTCAGCCAAGTTGACAACCTGGGCTTAAGGATTGATCTTCCTTCACGCACTTGTTTGGAAGGTGTTGCCTCAGACTCAGAAGGTTTGAGGAGGACTCTTTAGAGACTTCAGGAGAGGAGACCACTATTCTCCTTCTAGCATGTGAGGAACCTCTACCTCTGACAGAGGAGGATGCCTTACCTCTTTTGGAAGCTGAAGACTGCCCTGGCTGCTCCACAGGGCCGTGCCTTCTTTTACTCCGTTGCTCAGTGGGAGGCTGTTCATCCACACGGATAGCTTGAGCCATCACTCTGGCTCTTGCTCCACACCGAGGTTGATGTTTCGGCACCATAGAAGCAAGGAGGAGGAAGAACAGGGGATGAGAAGGAAGAAATGGAGGGAAGAAGAGAGAAGCAAGGGTTGATGGAGGGAGGGGACGGGGGTTTCCTGCCGATTTGAATGGGAAAGAATGGCCATGGGGTCGACATGAGGAATAAAAAGGGTTTTAGGGGTGTGATGCCCCGTGGGAACCCAAACGAGTTTAACCGGCGCCCAGGCCTTAAAAGCTTCTCGGACAGGAAGTAGTGTCGACACTAGGGACTGATAGTGTCGACCTGGCCTGAACAAAAGTGAGTATTTGAGCATGAGAAAAATGTGGGAGTTTTGGGACATCTTTAGAATGATGACCAATCAATGGAATTAACATTTCAAGGAAATTTAAGATGCTAAAAAATTCAGTGACATAAATTACAGAAAGTCAACAAATGTTCAGTTTTAACACAACATTCAGCATGATATGTACATGAGATGACTTGAGCCATAAAATGATAAATTGAGGGATAGAATGCATCCAACAATCAATAACAACCAACTAAATTCTTCAAATACAAGGAAATCCAAATATCTTTTAGATTGAAATCAAGTGTGATGAAGACAACATCTTTAAAACAAACTGTTGAGGAGAATGATGATTCCTTTGTAGCATTTCTCCTTGGCTATACGCACATTTTTTTTTTAAAAACAAACTTTCAAATGTGGTAAGTCTTGTTCACTCAAGAACTAATGCTTTGTACACACCATAGTTCCTGGATACTTGAGAGTTTACCATTATCAAGTTTCAAAGGGTAAATGACAACCTTTTGACTTGAAAATATACGTTGATCAAATGCCAATATTTTCAGTTACTCAGTCATCATCGAAATATGTAGCTTGTTATTTTTTTTTAAATCCCCTTTGAACAGAGATAGCAATAATACCTCATGACATACATAGCTCTTCATTCATTGTGAAGGTGTGTAGTTTCTCAGTATAGATGCCATTGCTCTGTTGAGATGAGTATGTTTGGAGACAATAGTTAAAAAGGAAATCATTTATCTCTCATGCCAGTTAAAAAAAGATGATTAGGATCAAGACACACCTGGTTTTCAGTCTTTTAAAGAGTTTTGAATTTCTTCAGTGATGAGGAATGTAGTGAGAGTTGATTGTGAAAAAATGTAGTAGATCACTCAAAAGATCATTTTGAGGTTCTAGTTGACTCAATGAGGATATCATACAAGGAAGTTGGTGTAAATCAAGAATAATGTTGAATTTTGCAAGAATAATGATTTGTGAATTCTAAAGCTCCCCCTGAGATGATGATTCCATCAACTGTCCATCAAGACAAAGATATGCAAGAGTTTAAACAAGGAGAAATTTATTCTCTTTGAACAATGATGACTCCCCCTCAACCATTGCATATTCATTTCTTGGTACTTGGCGGAGACATATACTCTCGCATAGTGAAAGTGTCCAGACAAGCATAACTTGTCCTTCTCCAAGTCACCATTTGATATACCAAGAAATTCAACACAATGTAAGTTGAAGAATCCATTGTCAAAAAGACATGAAAGTGAAATGGAGAGAGATATGATCAGTATGAATCAAGGAAGCAAAGAGTAATGATGATGCAAAGAATTTCCCTCAGACAGTGCATAACACTCAACCCAAACCCATGAGAGAGATCAAGAAGATGGACATTTACAAAGGCCAAGCTCTCCCCTCAAAGATGAGAATCTACTGTCAGGAAGAGGTTTGGTGAAGATGTCAGCAATTTGTTTTTCAGTTTCTATGAAATGGAGTTCAAAAGATTTCTTTGCTACCTCATCTCTCAAGAAATGATGCCTGATTTCAATATGCTTGGTTCTTGAATGCTGAATGGGGTTTTTAGACAGATTTATTGCACTTGTGTTATCATATAGGATGGGAACACAGCCTAACTCTTGGTTGTAATCAAGAAGTTGATGTTTCACCCAAAGAATTTGAGTTCCACATCTACCTGCTGCAACATACTCAGCTTCTGCAGTTGACAGAGCAACTGAATGTTGCTTTTTAGAAGCCCAAGAAATTAGACACCCACTTAAGTATAAACACAAGCCACTTGTGCTTTTTCTATCTAATTTACATCCAGCATAGTCAGCATCACAATAGGCAATCAAATCTAACTTGCAACCAGCAGGATACCAAATTCCTAAATCACATGTTCCAACAAGATATTTGAAAATTCGTTTAACAGCTAACATGTGACTTTCCTTAGGATTTGATTAAAATCTAGCACATAAACACACACAAAACTGAATATCAGGTCTAGAAGTTGTAAGATAGAGTAGAGAGCCAATCATACCTCTGTAGGTCTTTGGGTCTACTGACTTACCAAGTGAGTCTTCTTCTAGCTTAGCATTAATAGCAATTGGTGTGTTTGAATGCTTGAGGTTCTGAAAGTCAAACCTTTTTAGAAGTTCCTTGATATACTTGGTTTGACTTATGAAGATCCCCTCATGTGTTTGGTTAACCTGCAATCCCAGGAAAAACTGTAAGTCTCCCATTATGCTCATTTCAAATCATTTTTCATTTGATTTGAAAATTCAGTGCACAGGCTTTTATTGTTTGATCCAAATATTATGTCATCAACATAAATTTGGACTGCAATTATTTATTATGACTGTTTTTGTGAACAATGTTTGATCAACATTTCCTCTAGAATATCATTTTTCAAGTAGAAAGGAACTCAAACAATCATACCAAGCTCTTGGAGCTTGTTTAAGACCATAGAGAGCCTTATGAAGCTTGAAAACATGGTTAGATATTTTTCATTTTCAAACCTGGAGGTTGTTCAACAAAAACTTTTTCCTTTATATAGCCATTTAGAAATGCACTTTTGACATCCATTTGATAAACTTTAAATTTATGGAGGATGCAAAAGCAAGGAAATTCTAACTGCTTCTAGTCTAGCTACAGGGGCATATGATTCTTCAAAGTCAATTCCAAACTCTTGATTCTACCCCTTTGCAACTAGCCTAGCTTTATTTCTAATGACTTGACCAGATTCATTCAATTGTTTCTGAAAACCCATCTAGTGCCAATGACTGTTTGGTCACTAGGTCTAGGTACTAATTCCTACTTGATTTCTTTCAAATTGATGAAGTTCATCATGCATGGAATTAATCCTATCAGAACTTGATAAAGCTTCATCAATTGACTTTGGTTCAATTTGGGAAATTAGAGCTAGTGGGTCTTCTTCAATAGCATGCAGAAATGATGATCTAGTCCTAACTCTATCATGCAAATTGCCAACCACATTATCCAATGGGTGATCTCTCAAAATTCGATGTTCAGAAATTACCTATTGAGGGGTACTTAAATTTGGAGCAACATTACCTGATCCACTTGAAGATGGTGAATTGATGTTCAAGTTCTCACCAATATCTTCAAGCTCCTCAACAGTTGGTGAAGAGTCCACAATGAAATCATCCTCTTCACTGTCTTGTCTTTCCCTACAAGATTTAGAACTATTAGTTGAAAAGGAGTTTTCATCAAAGATAATATGTGGAGATTCTTCAATAGTTTTGTTTTTGAGAATGTACACTCTGAAAGCTCTTGACACTTCTGAATAGCCAAGAAAGATGGCTTCCTGACTCTTAGCATCAAATTTGTCAAGATTTTCTTTATTGTTGTTGTGTACATAACATTTGCACCCAAAGGTTTTGAAATAAGAACAGTTGGTTTTTTGTTTTTCAATAGTTCATAGGGGGTTTTTCTGATTTTTGGTCTGATCAAAGCTCTATTCAGAATGTGATTTGCTGTGTTTACAGCTTCAGCCCAGAAGGATTTGGGCAATTACTTTCTAAGAGTATGGATCTAGCCATTTCCACAAGAGTTCTATTCTTTCTTTCCACAACTCCATTTTGTTCTGGAGTTCTTGGTGAAGAAAACTTGTGAAAGATTTGAAGTTCAGCACATAAATCAGAAAATGATTGGTTTTCAAATTCACCCCCATGATCAGTCAAAATATTTTTGATTTTATATGGAAGGTTTGTTAAGGCAGTGGTACAGAATTTCCTGAACTCAAGGCAAGTATCACTTTTGTGGGACAAGAAGATAACCCATGTAAATCTAGTAAAATCATCATGATTACAAACCCATATCTTTTGCCACTTAGACTTAGAATTCTTGTTGGGCCAAAGAGGTCCATGTGAAGTAATTCTAGTGGCCTAGATGTGAGTACCTCATTGAAGGTTTTAAAAGATTTTCTGGTTTGTTTTCCTTGGCACAGATCCCACAAACTTGATTTTCAACATTAGAAAAAGATTCAGGAAGACCCTTACCAAATTCAGCCTTAACAATTTATTCATTGTTCTGAAACTTGCATGGCCAAGTCTTTTGTGCCAAGTCCATGCAATTTCATCTTTATTAGCAACAAGCAAAGATTTCAGAAAAGTTTTTATTGAGGTTGATCATGTAAACATTGTTTTCCCTTTTTCCCAAAAATTTAATTTTATCAGTTGATGAATCAATTATCTTACAGAAATCAGATTCAAACACAACTTTGTGACCTTTGTCACATAGTTGGCTATACTGAGCAAATTGTAATCTAGACCATCAACTAATAAAACATATCAACAGAGTTTGAGGAAGATTGACCAACCTTACCAGATCCAATGATCTTTCCTTTATTTTTACCTCCAAAAGTTACTGAACCTCCCTCCTTCTCTATCAGGAATGAAATTTGCTCTATCTCCAGTCATATGTCGTGAACACCCACTGTCAAGGAACCACACATTTGAATTGGGTGCACGACCTTCCTGCAAAAGTAATCAGTGAAGAGAAGATTTTGGTACCCAAACAGAGTTTGGACCATCAGAATGTTTGGACATAATCATCAAATCTTTTCTCACCCAAATTGATTGTTTTTTACTTTTGATTTATTACAGTGGTGTCTCTTTCTTTTTCATTTCTTCTTTCCTTAGGGATGAAAACACCAGTGTTTTTGTCTTTAGTTGGAGGGTTTTTTCATTTGAACATTAGAATTTAGATGAGGAGGTGGAATCCAAGGATTTTGTTGGTACATCAGGAAATTTGGATAGAAGAATTGGGGATGATACCAACATGGGTTGTTATACCATTGGCTCCAAGAATTGTCCAATCGCTTGATATGCTGTCTTGGAGGTCCAAGGTTTTTTGTATGATTATTTTTTCTTATTTTTCAAATTTTATTTGAATTTTTTGACTTTGTGGTTTGTTTTTGTTGTTATTGAGCAGGTCGACCTCTCCTTGACTTGGTCGACACAACAGCCACAAAATCCTCTTCTTGTGGACTGGTGTCGACCTGTCAGGTGACTGTGTCGACCTGGTTGCCTTGTTTTGATTCTGAGTTTTTGAATTTTTGGTGTTTTGCTTGATGTTTGTTTGATTTCTGTGTTCTCAAGACTAGGGCCTTTGACAAATTTAATTAGTGGTGCTTTATCTCCTTCTTCTCACCAGATTTGTCTTTCTTAGGTTTTTGTTTATTAAATCCTAGTCCATGAGAAATTGATTTCATTTTTGCTCCCAGCAAGGCCTCTAGATTGTCTTTACCATTTGTGAATGTTTCATAACTTCATCTTTTTCTTTTAGCTGGTTTTTCAAGTTTTGATTTCTTCAATCTTTTGTTGTTTATCTTGGTTTTCCTTTTCCAGCTTTTCAGACAATTCTTTGAATTCATGGGTGGCCTTTTGAGAGGCTAGCTTAAGCTCATCAATCAAATTCAGAAGATTTTCTTTTTCTTCATTCAGTTCTGTTACTTCATTTTCAAGTTCACAATTCTTTTGTTTGAGGATTGGTTATGATAAATGTTTTCAATTTTCTTTTTGATGTTTATTTTCTTTCCTCATTTCAGTGTATTTTTCAACAAGTTCTGCATAAGCATCTTGCCAATCTTCAACTGAAAAGTCTTCGAAAGATGTGCTTACCTTTCCATCTGAGCTATTGGCCATGAAGCAGATCTCCTCACTTTCAGAGCTTGAGGATTTTTCGTCTTCTTCTTCTCACTTGAGTCTTCATCAGACCAAGTGGCTACCATGGCTTTTGGCTTCTTGAACTTGTGAAACTCTTGTGCTTCTCCTTCTTGTTTTCAGGACATTCTCCCTTCATATGTCCTGGCTTGTTGCACCTATAACAGATGACAATTTCGTCAGATTTTTTATTCTTGTTAGAATTAGCATTAGAAAAGGAAGTGTTTCTTTTACCTGATGAATATCTTTTTTCCAGAAAATTTTCCTTTTCTTACTTCAAGAATTTTCTGAATTGCCTGGTCATGAGGACAATCTCATCCTCATTTGACTCAGACTCATCAATTGGTTTCTCCTTACTCTTGTCTTTGTTACTAGATGAGGCCTTTAATGCTACTGCTTGGTTTTGATATATGTTCTTCATTTCTCTTTAGATTGATTTCATATGTCATTAAGATCCTATCAATTCATCCAAGAGATTTTGGACAGATCTTTAGAATCTTCAATGACAGTGGCCTTTGTGTGCCAAATTAAGAGAGAGAACGTAGAATTTTTCTTACCAAGTCAGCATATGATAGTCCTTACCTAAGGCCTTCAGTCCATTGACTATGATCATAAACCTGGCAAACATTTCAGA